>BJBW01004038.1:0-20544 GCA_004320125.1 Scolopax mira | reverse complement strand
AACTTCAATTGTGTGGCCCTCCAGCTCCTTCTGGGGACTTTCTCCTGCAGTCAGCTTAGTGAAGGATGCACGTATATGAAATGGACGCAGCTCGCACATTTCTTGACCAAGTTTACCCTTACTGTCGTTGTTCCTGACTCCATTTTCACGGACTATACACACCGTTCCGCTGTGCTTTGTGTGGGTTTCTCAGGCAAAAGGTTCAGAGATCAAAGATGCGTGGCAAAGAGCCAACGAACCACATCTCTGCCCTCTTCCCGGTGCTGCGGGCGATGTGGTCCATGGGAGGGGTGATACAGGAGTACGAAGGTGCAGCTGGGAGCAGGGGAGGAACGGCGGTGGCACTGGCACCCTCAGATGTCTGCCACGGGATCTGTAGCCACTGGGCACAAGAACTTGCTTGGCGCCTCCTTGGTAAGTGGCAAAGTCTCTTGGTCCATATGAAGGAGGAGGCGCAGCCCCAGCAGTGCCTCCTCTGCTACTCCATCTTACTTAAACCTCGCCCTTGCTGCACGGAAAATTTTTTATTTTACCCTTTGCAAATTCTTTTTAAAGATGGCGAAGTTGTTAACGCAAATATAATGATCGAAGCAAGTGCAATAGCTAGCTATGAATAATACTTTTGATGTGTGGTAATTAAACATGTTAATTTTTCAGAAACTACTGAAGTTGTTTTCCATATACGTACTGGCAATTAAAAAGGTTGGCATGCACAGCTTCAAAAAAAAGAGGGGTGGATAAGCAAAGATGGGGATGAAAAGCTTCTTCACTTTCTGGTTTTGAGAGCTTTACCTCGTGTAGATTATTACTTGGAAGCCCCAGGTGGTGAAGGCTTTATTGGAGTTTATATAACATTGGGTCTTATTAGGGTCCGCTCATCACCCAAATCTTGCAACTCTCCCTCAGTTTTGGATAATGTTGACACGAAACTTTTTTTTTTTTTTTTTTGTATAAAGGTACTTGCAGGAATGAAGGGTTCCTGTAATTTCCAGCTCAGGATATGTGTTCTGGACACAACATAGTCGCACAGTCCTGCACCCACAGGTGCACCCACAGGTGCAGGAGTGCCAAAGATGAAAAATGGGGCCACTTTTCTCTCGAGAGATGCCAATGACAGACTGAGCTGAAAGCTTTGCCTTCTGTCCGCTGTTCTTCTCAGCGGTAACTCCACCAGGTGGTGCCATCAGAAAAGTTACAGGCGCTTCACCGTGTTCTCTGCAACATTATTTACATTATTAGCACTCCTAGTACTGTAATTTTATACTGAGATCCTAGTGCAGAAACACTGAACAAAAAAAATAACCCGAGTGGTACAATTGCTACTGGATAATGGTACTTCAGAGAGCAATTTTTGGAATAATATCTCTAAATAAATATTTAAACTTTGCACTATACTGCAACCAATACCTTGTCTGACCCAAAACATTCCACACTTAATTAGTTCCTGCAGATTCCTTTAGATAACAGATAAAGTTCAAGGTGGAATTTGTGTGGCAGAATGCTTGTATTACAACATAGTTTATGGCTTTTATAATAAGGCAAATATGCAGATAAGGAAAAGGCTTGTAATTATCTCTCTGAATAGCTGCGAGGCATTCTCTTATATTAAAGGAAATGGGAAAAGACTCGATAGACATGCTGGTTCGGCTTGCTTGCTTTCTGGTTAACACGGTTCAGTAATTTTCTTCTTGCCTTGTGTGTACAACACAGACTGTGGGATAAACAACACTTCATGATTTTTGGATACTGTGATTTTATTTATTTTTTTTTTAATTACAGTCTTTACGTTAGAACCTTAGTCCTGCGATATCCACTTGCAAATCCTCTGTTTACGCAGGGATGTACAGCGCTCTGGGTGCGGGGTTTTGCGCGGGAAGCTGAGAGGCGTTCATCACGCCAGGTTACTCCACCTGGCAGTGCGGTTTGTCACCTTCCCCCCAAGCCTCTTCTGTCCCACCGCAGGGCTCCTGCAGCCGCGTCCACAACCACCGGTGTGGAGCGGTGGGCTCCGAGGGTGAAAACGCACCTCTTTCCTCTTTGAACCAGGCTTCCCGCAGCGGTGAGGAGAGCGCGCCCCCAGCCCACGCACTTCCCTCCAACTTCCAACGAAGCGGCTACTGTAGTTTAGCAAGTGACACGATTTTTCCACCTAGAGCCGGGAAAATCTTTATCCAGAAATAGAATACACACAGCATTGTCTATTTCTCAGGCGACCTCCTCACGGAAGGTTTGTGCGATCGCGCTACAGGGAGCCGGGACTCCTTCAGCCCGTGAGCGGACGGGAGAGAGCCGGTGAGCGGTGGAGGCGGCTAGAAGAGGAAACTTCTAGCGAACGGAGGAAGCTCGGTTTCTTCAGAAACTGCTGGGCTTTCATTCTGATAAAAACCCAACACCGCACAACGAGGGAGAAGGGGAAGCTGCCGGCGGTGGCACGAACCCCTCGACCTGCTCCGCCGCCCCCACGGGACAAAGGCCAGGGAGGGCAGACGGCCTGCATGGAGCGCCCGCGGCCCGTCTGAGGGACCACGGTCTCTCCCCGGCGGCAGGGTGAGCCCAGCGGTGCCGGGACACAGCCCGCTCCCCCGGCCGGACAGGAACCGTTGCGAGCGCCTCAGCCGCGCGCCCGCCGGCGCCCCGCCCCCTAACCTTCCCCTTGCGGCGGCCGGAGCCTGCCAGTCTGCGCGCGTGGGAGGGCGGGCACGGGCACCTACCTGCCTGCCTGTCCGCTCCCCCCCCGCCCCACTTCTCCCGCCGCCACCGCACGTGACGGCCGACGGCCAATCCCCACAGGGCCGGGCGGTGGCGGCGGGAGGGAGGGCGCGGGGCACCGCCACGCCTCTCACCGCGCGCGCTTGCGCCCTACCTGCCTCAGCCCCGCGGCGGCGACCGGGCCCGGGCGGGCCCCGCCCCTTCCCCGGACCCCGCCCCTTCCCCCTGCCCGGCGCTCCCGCGGCTCCCGCTCGGCGGCGGCAGGTGAGGATGCGGCTGGGCGAGCGCCCCCGCGTCGGCGGGACTGGTGGCTGCTGTGGCTGAGGTCGCTGCCATGGCTCTGCCGGGCGCCGGGGCGGCGGCGGCGGCCGCCGGCGCCGGGGGTGCGTGCCCGCTGTGGACGGCGCTGTACGACTACGAGGCGAGCGGCGAGGACGAGCTGAGCCTGCGGCGGGGGGACGTAGTGGAGGTGCTGTCGCAGGACGCGGCCGTGTCCGGCGACGACGGCTGGTGGGCGGGGAAGATCCGCCACCGCCTCGGCATCTTCCCCGCCAACTACGTGACCCGCCAGCCCCACGGCGGGGCGGCGGCGGCGGGTGGTGGTGGTGGTGGTGGTGGCGGCGGTGGCGGCGGCGGCGGCGGCGGACGGGAGGACCCCGCGGGGAGCCTGACGGAGATCGACTTCCAGCACCTGGAGCTGCAGGAGATCATCGGTGTGGGGGGCTTCGGGAAGGTGTACCGGGCCACCTGGCGGGGCCGCGAGGTGGCCGTGAAGGCGGCGCGGCAGGACCCTGACGAGGACATCACGGCCACGGCAGAGAGCGTGCGGCAGGAGGCCAAGCTCTTCTCCATGCTGAGGCACCCCAACATCATCGCCCTGCACGGGGTCTGCTTGCGGGAGCCCAACCTCTGCCTGGTCATGGAGTTCGCCCGCGGCGGCTCCCTCAACAGAGCTCTAGCCGCTGCCGCCGCCGCTCCGGGGGCCGGGGCCGCCCGCGGGGCCCGCCGCATCCCCCCGCACATCCTGGTGAACTGGGCGGTGCAGATCGCCCGCGGCATGCTCTACCTGCACGACGAGGCCATCGTCCCCATCCTGCACCGGGACCTCAAGTCGAGCAACAGTGAGTCTCGGCCGGGGGGGGGTGGGGGGGCGGAGTGGGGTGAGAGGGGGCCTGCGGGCGGCGAGGGGGTCCCCGGGCCCTCTGCCTGCCGCGGCCGGGCTGCAGCGCGGCGCCGGGCCCTCCTGGCCTGAGGCGGCCCGGCGCGGTGGCGCTGGCCCTTGCCGTGACCGCGGTGCGGGGGCGGCCCGCTCAGGAAACGGGCGGCCGGGCCCGGTGCGGGAGTCCCGTGTTCACCGGGAGATGGGTGTCGCAACTTGGGCACCCTCCGCCGGAAGGGGGTTAGTTGCCGTGGGGGTGAGCTGACTGCGGACTGGTTGTGGGAAGGTAGGGAGAAGAGGGTTTCCCGCTGCAAGGCAGGCAGAGCAAAGTCCTGTCCTCTCAGGCCAGAGCTCACTTTAAAGCAAAGTATCGCCTAAATGTGATAAAATCCTACGCACCATCACAAATCCATGAGATTTCTTTTACTCGGACGCATTGCGTAGTCCTAACTTTTTAAAAAGTTAGAGTAAAGCAAGTGTCTTGGAAAGGGTGTTGCTTCTGTTTCAATGGCCAGCAATTGTAGGGGTTTGTGTTTTTCATTGCACAGATTTAGCACTGCTGAAATTCACTCACTTAGCGAGCACCGAGACAGAAATGTCAGTTGCTTAAAACCAGTAGAGGCTTTCGTGTAGTTGCCAGATTCCCTTTCAGCCGTTGTCATGGGCAAAAGTCCCTGAAAAGAGTGAGGGAGTTGGTCGGTTCATGTCTAATGGATCGTTGGTCCTTCTGGTGGTACAAGAGCATCCAAGGTTCTGGAAGCGGTGGTGTTGGAAGGCTGGCTTACTACCATAGAGGTGTGTTTTGAATTGGTGACCTGAAAGTGGTATGCCATAAATGTCTGAAGCCACCTCTACACTCTTTCCTTTCTGTTCTGAATGGGCCAAATGTGCAGCAGTATGTTATTCTTTTTTTTTTTTTTTTTTTTCCTCCAGTTAAGAGTCCTTAAGTAGTCCGGTAGAAATAAAAAAGCTTCATTCAAGTTTGAAGCACTTTTGTTTAAAAAGCTTTTGCAGATTGTCTTGAAGGTCATCATGCATGGGTTGTTAAGACAAGGCTCAGTCATGGGACTGTTCCTGAGAATACTTTCACTATTTGTTTGATAAAGAAAGGACCTAGCTCAGCTAAGTTTGTGGTTCTATTTGTAGTGCAAGATGATGAACTCTTGGAATGTACCTTTAGGGTCATTGCCAACACCTTGATTTCTAGCAAGTTGTCTGTAGACAGCTTGTACTCTCCTACTTTGGGGCTCTGTTTGGAGTGAGCTGCTGTACCTTGAGTATTTAGTGACTTTCCTTAGACAAAGTGGATTACTGCATGCTAAGCCTCATACGGTGACAATGGCAAAGTCTGTGTTTGAAACAAATTCATAACCCTGTGGTTTAGTGTAGCAGCCAGAGCTGAGTTGGTGACTGGTGTGAACTGATTATTTACATACACAGAAATGACACTGGTAATGGCAGAGCATTTTAAGAATAAGCTTTTGATTACAACCTCATCATACGTGCTTATTCAATGCTTTCATTACTAACTCCTGTTGTGCGTCTGCTTAACTTTTTAGCTACTTAGCTTTCTGACCCATATTTCTTAGTGACCCTTGAAGACAGTATTGAATATGCTAAACAGAATTATGTCTCTTGATCATCCACCTAAATGATAGCATTGGAAGATAATGTTGCACTAGTGGTACAGTATACTATAGTAATTAAATTTAACAACATGAATTTAAAATGACTGCAACTCATGACAGTATCCTCAATTCTGTTAACTCATCTGTTCATGGAAGATTTCACTTCATACTTTTACTACAGGTTTTTTTCCAGTCTTACATGGTGGTAGTGGAAAGCTGCCAGGGCTGGCTGATAGATAGTAGGAGCTCAGCAGTGGCAAGAGCTGCAGACAGGGATCTGGGAGCTCCCATTCCTCAACCACTTGTTTCTGCTTTCCAGTTAGTGTGGTGGTTCAGTGCTCTCCTCTAAGCAGCTCTAGGTAGTGTACTAATGTGTCAGGTTTGTGCTATCTGAGTTATTTTCCTTAAGAAGGAATTTTTCTTCCTTGGACAACAAATTGGAAAAAATGACTGCCCTTAATATGGCGTAGTAAAGAATGATTACCAAACTACTTCCTTAGGAAATAGGCAGGAACTACTTTTTCCAGCGAGGAGAAGGGAGTTCCTTCCACCAGTACATTTGATCAGGAAAGGATATATGTCTGGGCTTGTGGCTGGCAGGTGATAGGCAAAGCAAGCATCTTAAAGGCAAGTGTGTTGCTTCTCTCCAAGCAATTTTTTGGAGTTGGGATCTATAGGACAGTATATCTAGTGTGGTTTTGCTGATGCCAAATTGTCACGGATTGGGGAGACGGTGCCACAAACAGAAGAGCCGTGACAGCAGCAGTTTTATTAAGAACAGTGACCATCTAGGTTTGTATGCACAAGTTTCCTTGGGCACCTTTTGGCAGGTGGGAGAAGGTTTTTGCTTCCGCCAAAGTAGGAGAAGGGTAATAAATAGATATGCAAATATTTTCTGTATTGAGAAGAAAAACTAACAAACTTAGTTGTGAGGGCTGAACAAGGAAGTAAGGGGTAAACTCTTGAGTTTTGTTGGTGGCAGAGTTTCTTCAATTCTGGAGTCCATGTAAAATTAACTTCATATTTAGAGGTTATTCAGAAGTAGACAAAGCAAAGTTGTAAAGAGCATTTTTAACATGTTTACATGTAACCGTGGCCTCTAATGTTGATTTGCGAATTGTGGGTGCTTTATAAAACCTTGTGCAGGTGACATGGTGAGAAGTTTCTCTGCAATAGAACGTGGTCTGTTTTGATAATATCTTCTTCATAAACAGTTCTTAGATTTGCTTTATAGGTTAATCTAAAATTAAGGGTTAATAGGTGGACTTTATTTAAAATTTTGGACTGTGCAGTACTTCTGCCTTAAGAAAAAAAAAGTGCACTGTTATCTCTGGTGCAGCAGCTTTGTGTACTTGTAGGAAATGTTACAGAAAGTTCAGAATATCTTGCTTACGGCATTGACCCATCTGTGAATACAAACTAGAGCATAAAGTTGATTCTGTGCAGATTATGTGTACTAACACAATACTGATAAGGCACTCTGTGCTCAGTTGTAGGTGGATGTGTGAGCAGGGTTCAGTTTGCTATGGCTTTCACCAGCTCCTCCAACATCTCAGGAGCCTTTGCAGCCCTCAGCTCTCTGAAGTGCGTTGAGTTTATGTTACTTTTTGAAATCAAGGGCAGCTTGAGTTTCAAGGATTTGTTGAATAAGGCCATGGATGTTACAGTGCTAATGAGAGCAATACTTGAAATCTGGAGGAAACAAACATGCAGTGAACAGTGAAACTGCAATTCGATAATGCACTTTAACGTGACAGTCTTCAAACTAGTCTCTGAAAAGTAGTCAGAAAAGAGAAATCATTTGGGTTTAAAGCCTCAAAAGAAAGTGTGATGTTGTTTGACAGAACTGTTGGATCACGTGCTTTTGTTGAGGGCAGGTGTTCTGGAGTTTGGGAAAAGCAAGAGCTGTTATCGCTGGTTCTTTGCTCTTACAGGTTATTTGCATCAGAATTGTTCAAGTTATGCTGTTAAACACTTTTACAATAAGATGGATAAGCTTTCAAGAACTCATAAAAGCTGCTTTCCCTCTAACTTCACCACCTAGCAACTTTTGGCTAGCTATTTGAGGAGAGGAAGAGAAAGAAACTAGAGTTAAGCCTATCTGCCATCTTCTGAACTGATTTTATTTATTCTGAAATCACTGGGGTGCATAATTTGCTGCTTGGCTCTGTTTTGCAGAGAGAATACTTGCTTACATCACCAAGTACAGCTGTAAGGACTGCTTAGTTGATACTAAATGCTTGAAAAAAAATATCAGCATCTGGAAATGTATAGTAGGAAAGAGCTCTAGTTTTAATATTTTCATCCACTTAGTATTCTTAAAAAACCCAAAACAAATCACCACAACCCAAAATCAAACCACCCTCATGCAAAGCATGGTTGGATTGCAGAATTCCATCAGTTTGGGAAATGGCATCTCTTTTGAAGGTTACGGTCTATTAAAAGTTAGCATGCCATTGAATTCTAATAAGTTTTTCATTCGAATATAGTTAAGTCATTTTCAAATGTTCTACTTTGTTTCATAAAACATTGCTGCCGGTAATTTGTTTCATTATTTGATGTGTGCTCAGACTATGTAGATAGGGATTTTAGGTTTTTTAGAGACCCTGAAGGCCTGTGGGATTCTGTGGGAGCAGCAAATACTTAGCAGCCTTGAGCTATAGTGTATCTTTTTCCAGTTCATCAAAGCAAATGTTTTGTGCTATGTCTATTTTATATTCATTTGATATATTTGCTTGTTGCATATAAATATGATGTATATTTCGTGTTCAGAAAGAGATGTTGGAATTCAAGAAAAAATGATTTCTTGTGTGATTGCTGCAGTTGCCTCAATCTGCAGTAGTAGCACTAAAGTAGTAAGTAAAGTAAAGTAGTAGCTGCAGGACTAAAATGTTTCAGAGGCTAGCTTCCAGTTGAAGGATATATTACTGCGTTTAAAATTAATAGCCAGGAACTTAATCATTTTAAGATCTGTTAAATTAAATTTTTGTGAACTACTCTGTAGCACAATATTTGTTTGCACAGTTTGCAAGCTTTCAGAGGAGGAGTAAATTCAACAGTTGCTTTATCTGTAGATGAAGACTTAACTAGCTATTTATTTGATGTTTTTCTGTATCTTAAGTCTAATGCTTAATGCTGAAAACAAGATTCTAGGCTGAAGCACTAGCTAAACATAATATAATTAATTTTAAACCCATGAATACACTTTTGATACTCTTAATATCCCTATTTATAACTCTTTTTAATACAGACTTTGATTTTAGTGTTTTCCCAACCATGTCCTTCTGACAACTGTAGAGTTGCACCTTATTTGGTGTTGAGATTCTGCATCTTTAATAAGTAGGATTATTAATTCAAGAATAATGTTACTTTGATCTTTTTCTGGATCTCACTTGGTTCTTCATGTCTTTCTCCTCTCCCTGCCTTTGTTCCCTCTCTCACTGTAAGACACCAAGAGATCTGGTTTACAGCTGTGGGAAGGCTTTTTTTTTTTCATGCCTCTTGTTGGAGTCTTCCCTAGCAGGCTTCTGCACAAGGCTTGTTTGCACTGAGGTTTCTGGTGACCTCTTTATGTCCAACATGAGGAGTCCCATTTCTAGTCTGTATGTCACATTTTCTGACCATCTTTGCTGAAAAAGAATTCTGTTTTGGGGTAGCATTATAAATTGGTTGTATAAATGCAACCAACCCATCTCCATAGATGTCAATGGAAAAACAGGCAGCTAAACACCTCCCATTAGCTGTTAAAATACAATTTTGTCAATTCCCCTAAGCAGTGAGAAATAAGTTCAACTGCTGACTAAAACTTATGAAATAAGATGCTGTGCTTAAATAAATAGAATGCAATATGGGGTTGGGATTTGGGCATGGATAGTGTTAGCCTAGTATTAGAAAAATTTGAGGTATAACTGAGTTTTTCAGTTACATGAAAGCTCAGCTCCCTACATTCCTCCCTCTGGGACTGCAATCACAGTGCCTGCCTTTGGACCCTCTTACCAAATGTTAAGAGCTCCACTGCAGCAATATGTTCTGCAACCTCAAAAGAATATAGAAGTAACACATCATTGAACTGTATTTGGACATTGGCTGCTGTTTTGTGCTTTATTTGACCTTAGAAGAGAATGGTTTTTTTGTTTGCAATCTGTAAGTTTTCTTATCACTAAGTATAAGCTTTCTTCTAAACATGCTTCAGTGTTTCAAATTCTGAAATGTGATGGCCTTGTACAATGAACATTTGCAAGGAGTGTTTGTGGCACGGGTGGTTTCTGTCCTTGAATTTTTAGTTCTGATGATCTCTTAAAATTTAAAGCATTAAACTCATCCCAACGACCTTCACAAATATGTCTAACAGCTTCTAAAAAGTGCAGGTTTTTTTATTTATTTTTGAGCTTTGTGTTTTTGGAGTTTTTGTTAGAGGCAAATTTATGGCATTGATGTCAACAAAAATATGGATAATATATAGATAAAACCAGATAATATGTATTTAATGCCAAATAACTTGACTGTCTATAATAGCAGTACCAAAATATCAACTGGTGTCATAAAAGTACATTCCTGGATCGACAGTTTAAAAGTACCTTCACCATTTTTGCCTTGCTTGACCACGTTACTGAGAGCTCATCTCAGATCAACAACTGAAAGTAAGTAGATAAATTTTGACCCACTTATTGCATCTTAAAGTCATGGGTTATATACGGTAGGATGGAAAAGTTAAGTATTTGTATAATGTCAGCACAGAAGTATTCTTCCTTCTTGGAGCTTCCTGCCAAGATTAACCTTTTTTTTCTTTTTATTTTTTTTTTGTGTGTGGGGTCATAGCTCCAGTTAAATCAGCCCTAGACATGCCAGTGTTGGCTACATAATCATGCTTTGTTCTCTTCATAGTGACTAAAATCTGTGTTTTGGCAGGTGTGCTATTAACTTGGAGCTGATAAGCTGGCCCTCCCTCTCGAAAATGCAGAAGTAACTGTTTCATTGCTGTGACTCATTATGGGACAAATTAACCCTTGGAGCTGGTTATATTTTAGTTCTAAATGTTCAGGCAGCCTTGTGATTTTTCTCTTCCGTTGGGATTAGACCTTACTATTCTTCCTGAAACTAACAGCATTTGTTTCCTCATATATTATGTAAAAAGGAAAAAAAAGTACTTTTTAACTCATTAGTGAATGTTACACTAATTATTGAGCCAAAAGAGCAGGTTTTCCCTTCCATTTTCTCCTCCCAAGGGAAAGAGAGCACTGCCAAATTTGCAGAGTTCTGATTTCAAAATAAGTGTTTTGCCTTTGCTATTAGAAAAGATTAGAGTTCTTGGAAGTGCTCAGTCCTGGGGGCTATTCCTCAGCTACTGGAGAAACTGCAAGGGTGGAACTCAAGAATCTTTATACCCCACAGAATATATTTTGATTTTTTTTTTTCCTCCCAAGTTCTGTATTTAAAAAGTAGGCTCAAAAATTGAGTCTGGTTGGTTTTGTTCTTGTTTTCTCTCCTTTGTTTTGAAAAAGGTTGTTTGGTAACAGTTGTTTTAAAGCAGTAAGGCTCTTTCAAATACTCCATATAAAAGAAACTGACAACCTAAGCCAGAATTCTTTATGGAGTATAACCTATCAAAATTCCTCATAGAAATGATATTAAAGGACTTTCGTGTTAACTGATGAGATTCTAAGGGAATTAAATAACTAAAGTTGACTAAGCATCTGCCACCAGAGTTTGTTTGGTTTCATAGCAGCAGGCGACTTCAAAGGGATGGAGAACATTGTTTTGTCTTCAGTTTATTCAGATGGTTCTTTTCAATAGTAAATTTCATCAAAGGTGGTTTTATAATGGGAAAAGTGGCAAAGCTGGATTCTCTTTACATTCTTGACTAAAACTAGATGTTAAAGGGTTAGATCTATTAATTCTGGAATGAATTCTCAGTTATTACAGCAGGTGATGCGTGGCTTCATTTAGCAGCTAGCTTTGCGAGGAAGCTTCCTCACCCATCTCCAGGCACAGGTTGTCCCAGCTTCCATGTGTCAGTGGAATCTACCCATCTCTGCTGCATGGTTGGTAGGTCTGGGTCAAATCAGTTGAGGGATCCAGCAGAAAATTTCTCTAAGCTCTTTGATTTGCAGACTTCCTTTTCTGCTGAACTACCTGGCTAGTTGAGTCTCCCAAGACTACCAGTTGCTAGACTTGGTGTGAGGTGAAATAAGGGGTGAGCATGAGGGGTTACAACTGGAGAAGTGATTAAGGTAAGTATTTTAGTGCTAGCCAGCTCTTAAGTCTTCGTTGTGACATGGGCCTACACCCTTACACTTCAGTTCGGTTAGTAAGTCACCTTCAAAGGTAGACTGCATTTTAAATTTTTTATGTATCTATATATTTCTATTAAACTCTTCTAAACTTTCTTAAATTTTGAAGTGATATTTTTACCTATTAAATATTCTAATTTTAACACTTCTAATGCAGCTTGATACAGATCAGAAAAAAATAAAGCAACAGGGAAGTATGTAATTGCCAAGCGTAATGTGTTACGATCAGGAAAAGTATGCCAACTATGTAAGTACTTGCCTGCATTCAGAAGCCGTTCATTCTCCTGACTGGCTTGAAATATCAAATTGCATCAAGTCACGTTCTGCTTAGTTAAAAAAAGATAAAATTATACAAATCCAAAATGAATTTGAATGAAATATTCTTGTTTTTTTTAAAATAAATCTTGAAAAAATGCTTTGGTAGATAAGTGAACTTCTTATTTCTGAAGGAAGGTAACCTCTCTCAGCTCTTGCCTCTGGTTGCCATTTTTGAGACTAGAAGCCGCAGCTGTATTGCCCTGGTAAATTCTCTATGTTGGATGGTGTATATTGATTTGCTTTGTTTTGAAGGGAATGGCCACATCTCGAATTTGGAATAAGGGAGTGGATGACTGTTTTCTGACAGTTTCTGATGGAGGAAGCTGTACCTGATGCATTATATATTGGCTAAGACTCCTGCTGCAGTTTGAATATAATAGCTTTAGTTTGCCTTGCTTTTTATATTTTTTTTTTAGGAATAGAAAGAAGTTCCTTAAAAAATAAATCGCTATTTCATAACAAAGATGGTGTTCTTTAAGGAATGGATACACAGCCATTTTGTTCTGTAGAGTTTGAAACTAGAAAAATATCTCAGTCAGAAAAGACTGATTTACCACCTAACTGTTACTACAGAACAACTGTTAGTTGTTCTTAGCATTTCTTTCTAATCTGCCTGCATTTGGTCACCGTTTTTAGTGCGTAGCTACCTTTTAAAAACCAACAGCAAGCAAAGAACAAAGCGTAAAAGAAGTAATTCCCATTTCAAATAAGTATGTAAGTTTCTGGTGCTGCATAACTGAGTGTTTTGAGTTTTAATGCTAAGTTTATGTTGACTAATTTTCATTTACTTGTAAAATTATGAAGGAATTGCTGGAATGAGGTAACTTTTTTAAAATGTACTATTTAAATAGGAAGACTAGGCTTAATATTTTATTAAACTGAAAACTTGAGAATATGTGGTGTATAGTCTGCTTCTTTTTTCTATGATGCAATACCCAATTTTCAGAATTTACTGTTTAAATGATGATTATTTGAATCTAATTATAAATGCATGTTACCTCTGGTACTTCCTGTTATGGCACAATAGAAATTTCTGGTTTGCATTACAGAACTACCTAAACAGCAAGTGAAACACAACTGGCAGGCAGTAAAGTAACTCACAGCATCTGCAGGCTGTGCCAATAACTTGTTAAAACTGCTTCTTTCTCTCAAGTTTCCATTTGCCCAAAGTTGCTTTAATAATGGTTATTAAAGAAGTAAAAGAAAAAAAAAAAAGAGGTGATGCAAGTTGTGTTGAAGCTGTTGAAATCTCTGATCCCTCTTTCTCTCTCTTCTTTTCCCTTCCTTTCCTCCAGCCAGCCAGGGGACTCCCTGTCATTCTCATGTGCCGCGTGTCCCACTATGGGATGTGCTTTTCTTATGGGATTGGTGTGTATTTGTCAATATGTGCTGTCAAGGACTTCTTGTTTCAAGTCTTGTCTTGTTTTGGCTTTACAATTGGGAACACTTTGTTCAGGATTTTTTTTAATGTGCTGGCTCCTGTGAGATAGGATTTTTTTTATTTTTTTTAAGCTACACGTTTTTCAACAAATATGTTTAAGAACAAGCTGTTGAGTTGCTTTCAACTTATTTTGATAATTAAGAAATGGTTATATGCCTGCTGTAAAGAGATGTAGATAGTAGAGGAGCACGGCATCCCTTTAATAAAAAGTAGAGAAATGCCTCCTTCATATGTAATCAGCATTTAAAGGATAAGATTCCCTTGCTGGTGGTGAGTTCTAAACTTTCTAGTGAGATAATTGTACTCTGACAGATACTGACTACGGAGATGAGGATATGAGTTGTTATCCTGAGAACCTGTAGGAGAAAAGCAAGGTGTTGAAGAAGCAGTGCTGTATAGGCAAATTTATCTTTTGCCTGTATTGAAGATGTCCTGATCAGTTTATGTTGTCACTGTGATAATTAATTTGTTGTTTAAACACTTGATGTTTTCACTGTGATGGTTAATTTGCCTTTTAAAAACTGCACATGGCTTCTATAAGCGGTGTTGAAATTTTCATTTCAAATCACAGTCAGAACCAAACAACAACTCCAAATAACGGATGTGGGTCTTTTAATATTGACAAGATACTGGGTTTTGTTAACTGGATATGCAATGTTTAATAAGGTGTTTTTTTCTGCCTCTTGGGTAAAGAGGTTCCCAGGTAAAGATACAAGGTTGCCCTGCTGGTTTTGTTGCATGTTGATTTAGTGAATTAACAGGAACCAGATTCACTTGCAAACAGTTGGAGAGGGAACTGACTGGGTGTGGGGGGAACATACGACAGTAGCAGCATTGTCCAGACAGTCTCTACTGGCAGGTAGAACTGTACAGTATAACATCTTTCTTTTCTTTCTGGTATTTTCTAAGGATAACTTCATCAGTGGTGGTAAATGTAGTGATCATGTAGGCAGTCTTACCTAGTCATAGTAACTTAAATAGCTATGATTAAATAGCTATGATATTAAATAGCTTATATTTGTAAAAAATCATGATAGCTATTCAGCAAAATGTAGATAAGCTAGAAAGAAGCAGTTGGTGGCAAATAATTAACTCAAGAAAATATGGTTGCTTAACATTTTATATTTAGTAGCAACAGAATAGAGAATATAAAGAGGGTATAGTAGAAGGTATAAAGAAGATAGGAGGGATAAAAGTCAATCTTTTGACTTGGCTTCTCTCAGAATACTTTGTTTACTCAATTGGTTTAAATGGCTAATAATTGAAAATGGTCACCTGAAAGTGCTGGAATGTGTTATGAAATAAAACTGATTTTAACTGCATAAAGTCTTTGGCTTTCAAGAAGCCTGACAAATGCATTATTGTATTCAATGGGGACTTTGAGACAGATAAGTTGGAGAAATATAATCTATAATTTTTAGTAACAAAAAGAAAAGCAGGGCTGTAGGAAATAACCTGCATTAAAAGAGTAGCTTAGTAGTAGGTGGAGGTTTCCCGAGTATGCTCCCAACAAGGTCTGTCCAGGATTCCCTCAGGCTTGCTCTAAATACTGTTTCTTAAGCTGCATGAATTTTAAGAAATAAAAGGGAGAGAAGCTGAGGCAAGAATGTGAGTCTTTTATTTAAAATGCTTTCAACAAAATGCTTGCAATTTAAACAAATTCGTTCATTTCCTTCTAGACTTTCAGCTTAGTCCTGAATGCACTGGGAGAAGAGCTCTGGACCTGTCTGAATTTGGTAGAGCAGACGTGTACCCCAGGAATCTAATTTATCTGAATGTGCTCTTTTCTGTTATTTCTTGACCAGTTACAGCCTATCTGTCCAAATTCTGCTTCTTACTTTATTTGTTTTTACTTTTTCTGAATAGAATTTTAACACAAGGTCACAAGAAAAGAGAATGGAGCAGAGAAGGCAGCTCTTCTCCAAACCTGACCAAACCTGGAGTTCCACTTTATGCATTTTAACCTGAGCTGCTGCAGTTCATCTGTTACTTCTCTCTCTCAGTAGCCCAAAGCCAGCGTTACAGCTGGGGCAAAGAGTCTTGAGATGGAGTGGTGGAAAGGGAATGGCATAGGAAAAGGAGGGGGAACTGGGAGCATTTGAGTGGGATTTTACTGTGACTTCTGTTCAAGCCTAAATTCTGTGCCTTTCCTGATGGAGAACAGCTTATATGGGAATAGATAGTAGTGGTTTGGTAGAGAGATGTTGCCGATTTTGGTTTTGTTAGAGGAATGTGGACTTGGGAAGTACCAGCTGGCTCAGCAGGTCCAGTTCCGCTGCAGTCTTGGACAACTGTATGATAGATTTTAGTTTCTAAAAGTGCAGAACATCTTATCTGCATAGTGTTACACCATAAAATAGTTGCAGTGTGCCATAGGATTAGTAGAAAAAGACTCCAGCTGTAACTATGATAATGCAGAAAGAAAGCAGGGAAGATTAATGGCATTGCTATTACAGGAACCACTAAATTTGATAGGATTATATGTTGGATCGTATGACTTTTTTTTGAGGAGTGCTTTTACACTGCAGAGGAGGGCCAAAAGCAGAGTAGGAGAAGAGGCAGTATCTTGAAATCTGATAAGGCTCTCTCTCCACCCTGGTAGCTCCAGATTTAGAACTGAGTTTAATCATGAGCAAACCACTAAGATGGATCAACCAGGGCATCTAGGAGGATATTTTATCGATAAGAGCACTAGTGCTGTAGGTCTGCATCCTGTTTCTGATATGGCTAACTTCTGTTCTCATAACTCTTCTTAACATTTGTTTAGCCTAGCAGAAAGGACAAGCTCTTCTGATTCATCTAAATAAAACACATTACAGGTTCCTAACTATTCCACTTCTGTTTTCTACTTCTGTTCAAGTTTAAGTTCCTGTTGTTCAATTAACATATGTGCAGTTCTAGTCATCCAGTATTTTATATGAAGTCTCACACTTTGCACAACTTCATACTTCCCTGATTTGACTTAAAAGGCACCACAAGAAAAAGGCTGTTTTTAGAAGTGCATGAGCTGGTTGCATGTGTGTAGCTGCTGTTTTATTTTCCTTCTGTTAGCCAGAATAGCCAGCTTTCTTCTTTCACCTCTGCTTTAAAGCTGTAGGTTTTATGATTGATTCCAATTCCTTTCAACTTTGCATATTTTCTAGTATGATGATCTAGTTATCTTCTGACTTTGCTGTCAGGTCTTGAAACACTCCTTGTCTTTTTACTCTGATTGCAGATCTGCATGTGAAGGAAACAGTCTTCCTAGTGATAATTTCTCTTTATCCTGATAACTTGTCTCTTAATAATTTCCTTCATACTATGCCTGTGCAGAATTCTTTGATTAGTCTTTATTCTGTCTGTATGATTAAGCGTCCTAAAAAGTACTCACATCTGTTCAAGTCTGCTACATTATCCCTTTCTAAGAAACTGTCTGTAAGGACAAAATGGGATTACTGTGACATGAGCTGTTTCTAATGTAACCCTGTTGTAATTTTGCTGCTTTTTCTATGCCTAATTATTTTTTCTAATGACTGTCCTTAATTAGTTTTCTTGAAAAACTATTCTAAGATGACATTTAAATTAAATTCATGTCTGTGGTTAAGTGGGTATGGTACAGTTATTTTGAGTATTGAGAATGTTTACGTTTATTCTGTCATAATGCCATAACTTTACAAATTCATAAAAATGTTTCATAGTAGATTTACACTTAAAACACTAGTCCTACTCTAAGTGACAGGGATTGGACATCCTGAGGTTTGTTACAAACTAAATTATTTCATAATTCTATGAGCTACTTCCCTTAGCGAGGAAGGATGTGTAATACTGGATTTCTACGTTCTTTTTAATTACCTTAGATAACTTAAGTGCAACTTTTTTTTTTCATCTGTATGGTTAAATAGCAGTATTGTTATTAGAATCCTCATCTATGGTTGCTGCACTGTTAAAAGCTTCTTTGATCTTTTGGACACTCATAAAATCATACCCGCTAATTTCAATACCACTTTACCACATAGCATTTGTATTTTTTTTATTTTTCTCTCTGATTTAAGATCTTTTGCTTTTATTTTCAACCTGTTGATTTATATTTCATTGAATTATTGAAAATAACATGCAATAACTTCCTTTTGTTCCCTAGCTGTAAATGGTTCTGGGCATATGCTGTCTCTTATCTTCAAAGAGCGCCAGGTATATGGCACCTTAACCTCTGCTGCTATGATGTTTTCCCCTTGATCTCATTGCAGAAAGGTAGAGTCACAAAGGGAGGTGTATTAAACTTGGAATTGAGTAGAAAATGGTGTAACTGGTATGAAACATACAACCTTAAAATATTTAATCATTTATTTCTGGCTCTAGCACATGGAATGTTTGAATAACAGTCCAAGACGAAGTTTTAGGCTAGTTTGCACAAAGGAGTCTTCTCACATCCGACTTAATCCTCTCTCGGATTTATATCCAGTTCTGAAATAGTCATAGTCTCTGATTTTGCTTGTGTCAAAATAAAGGAGGTGGACATATGATTTCCCTGTACTTCTGCATTTCTGATCTAATTCCTTTTTTTTTTTTTTTTTTGGTAGGTTTGAATGTATTTTCAAATAGGCTTTATACTTTTAAATATTTTAGGCTGTGTTTGTCAGAATGATAGCACTAATGTAGGTATGAACTTTCATCTTTGTGGAAAAGAAATAGTCTGAAAAATGTTAAAGTAAACCAGAAAGTGCTAAACTGGCTGTTAATATTACAGGTGTATTAGAGTCTGAAAAGGCGATTTAAGGGATTTGAAAAACAAAAGGAGAGGGCCAAGTGAACAGGGTAAAAGTGTTGTAAAAGTGACTTCTCACAGGTTCACAGCCAGCAAGGGTCGGGAAGCTGTGGAAATGGCAGAAGGATGCTATAGTAAAGGTTGCTAGGGAACTGCACTTACCGAGCACTACTCAGCTATGCTGAGCATTTTTACTACCCAGCTGCTAAGTAATCTCTGTGTACTATTGCTGTTTTCCTGGCTACTGGCCGGAAAGGGAAGTTTTGAACTGCAAAGTAATGTTGTCCCTTTCTAGGATGAAACTTGGCCACGTGCCAGTTATTACCTTTTGCAAGACTGACTGTTTTTGGTTTCGGTCACATTGACTGACAAGGAATGTCAGGAATTCTGCTGAACATGTTTGAAATGGCATAGCAAACAATAGGTCTTTGATTCAAGTATAAAAGTATAAAAACTTTTGCATTAATTTAATTTGTTTTGGTGGCACTGGCTGGTGAGCTCCTGGTTTGTATAAAACATTTTCACCTTCATTTCTCCTACTCTGTGTTAAGATGCTTACTGAAAATTGAATGAGGTACTCTTTTTTTCATCTGGATTTTATGTCCTTTTGGACATATTTGTAAGAGTGTAGTTAATCTCTACCAGTAATAATGATTTCTTGCAATTGCAAATGCCAGGTCATTGGTTTTTACTCTGTAAGGGAAGGTGTTTCTTCATCTCTGTTTTTATTAATGGGTTCCCTGTACTGTGTTTTGCTGCGCGTACAGTTGGAAAACACATGCAGCTTTATGCTGGCTGCTTTATGATTCTTCTTATTTGTAATTTAACCTTTGATCTTTTTCCCAGGAGATCATTTAACAGAAAGTTAAAGCTAACTACATCAGAAAGTACAACTAGCTAAATACATTCACGGGTCCTGAGGGAGCTGGTGGACGAAGTTGCTAAGCCCCTTCCCATCATGTTTGAGAAATCTTGGCAATCTGGCAAAGTCCCTGCAGACTGGAAAAAGGGGAACATAACTCCGATATTCAAAAAAGGAAACAAAGAAGACCCGGGGAACTACAGGCCAGTCAGTCTCACCTCTGTGCCTGGCAAGATCATGGAGCAGATCCTCCTGAAATCTTTGCTAAGGCACGCAGAAAATAAGGAGGTGATTGGAGACAGCCAACATGGCTTCACCAAGGGCAAATCGTGCCTAACAAATTTGGTGGCCTTTTACAATACTGCCACAGACTTGGTAGCCAAGGGCAGAGCAACTGACGTCATCTACCTGGACTTATGCAAAGCATTTGACACTGTCCCATACGACATACTGGTCTCAAAATTGGAAAGTCATGGATTGGAATGGATGGACCACTCAGTGGATAAGGAACTGGCTGGATGGCCGCACTCAAAGGGTTGCAGTCAATGGCTCAATGTCCAAGTGGCAGCCAGTAACGAGTGGTGTTCCTCAGGGGTCCATACTGGGACCAGTACTATTTAACATCTTTGTCGGTGACATGGACAGTGGAGTCCCTCAGTGAACCCTCAGCAAGTTTGCTGATGACACCAAGCTCAGTGGCACAGTTGACAGACTGGAGGGAAGGGATGCCATCCAGAGGGACCTGGACAGGATGGAGAGGTGGGCTCATGCAAATGGCATAAAGTTCAACCAAGCCAAGTGCGGGGTCCTGCACCTGGGACATGTCAATCCCAGGCACAAATACAGGTTGGGCAGAGAATGGCTGGAAAGCAGCCCTGAGGAGAAGAATTTGTGAGTGCTTGAGGATGAGAAGCTCAACATGAGCCAGCAGTGAGCACTGACAGCCCAGGGAGCCAACTGTGTCCTGGGCTGCATCAAGAGAGGTGTGGCCAGCGGGTCTTGGGAGGTGATTCTACCCCTCTGCTCTGCACTCATGAGACCCCACCTGGAGTACTGTGTCCAGCTTTGGAGTCCTCAACACAGGAAGAACATGGACCTATTGGAACGGGTCCAGTGGAGGGCCATGAGGATGATCAGAGGGACGGAGCACCTCTCCTATGAGGACAGACTGAGAGAGCTGGGGTTGTTCAGCCTGGAGAAGAGAAGGCTCCGAGGAGACCTTATAACAGCCTATCAATATCTGAAGGGAGCCTACAGAAGAGCTGGAGAGGGACTGTTCATGAGGAAGTTTAGTGACAGGACAAGGGGCAATGGTTTTAAATTGGAAGAGGGGAGATTTAGATTAGACACCAGAAATAAATTCTTTACAGTGAGGGTGGTGAGGCACTGGAAGAGG
>BJBW01004037.1:3992-55819 GCA_004320125.1 Scolopax mira | reverse complement strand
AGTGACAGGATGAGGGGCAATGGCTTTAAGTTGGGAAAGACCAGATTTAGATTGGATATTAGGAATACGTTCTTTACTATGAGTGTGGTGGAACACTGGGATAGGTTGTCAAGGGAGGTGGTTGAGGCCCCTTCCCTGGAGATATTCAAGGTGAGGCTTGATGAAGCCCTAGGCATCCTGGACTAGTTGGGGGTATCCCTGCTGACTGTGGGGAGGTCAGACTAGATGACCCTTGGAGGTCCCTTCCATCCTGGACGATTCTATGATTCTATGTTTGTAAACTATGTTTGTCTGCTCCAACACTGCTCCCAGTCTGACTGATTTGACTTGCACATTCTTGGCTTCAGCAAAATATGTTTTGATCTGTGATGGAAATTAAGAGTATCTCTTATGGGATATATCCTTATATATGTCTTCTATCTCTGAGAATCTTTTATGAAAATTTTTCAGTTTCTCCTTAGGAATGAATTCACCATTAATAAAAGCAATAGCTATGCACAAGTTTTCCCTGTGTAAAGCATGTATCTCCCACCTTCTTCTCACAAGATGCTCCATGTAGATGAAAATGAAATTTCAATAAACTTCACAGGAGGAAAGTTAAGACCATGTCGTTTTACATGCCTCACATATGGAAGAAAAAGGCTAATGATAATGTAAAAATAAATGAAACAGGTCATAAGAAGGTTATTGATCCAGAAAGAATAAGTTATCTAGACATATTGCATACTTGTAGTTTTGGGATGTACATGAATGCATCATCTCTCCATGCTCTTTATTTAGAAAAAGTAGAGAAAAGTATGAAGCACCCTGATCATGCAGTAGCAAGACTCAGAGTCACTTCAGAACACAGTTGCAGTTTGTCCTTACAGTAGTAAGAGCTGTTAGCACTGGGGATGGTGTGATGTGGCCAGCTTCTAAAGATCATGTTTGCTTGTTTTTCCAATTGGAAACTGGAAAATATAAGTTGGGACTTATATTTATAAGTCCCAACATGTGAACAGAACCTCATTTATTGCTATGGAATGTTTGGAGACTCTTGTGACATGCATTTGTAAAATTCAGTATTATTATCAAATATCTTTCCTTTAGCAGATGTTAAATAAATATTTAAGTGCCCTACAGCCATATTACTCTGGACTGTGATCCTGTCAGATCTTATAAATGATGTGTGTAAGGAAGGAAACGTGGAGGCATTCAATCTGAATTGGAGAACCTCAAGGAAAATGTGCAAGATGCAGGAATTAGTGATAGTTATTAGATAACATTTTCCCTTTGAGCCAGAGCATGATAAAAATCTCCACTTGGCACTGGATTTAATGGAAAAGAATCTTTTTTCTTGAAATAGTAAAGGATAATAACTTGAGCAACCTATCAGTTAAGGTAGCATCAATTTTTTTGTTCTGCCCCATACATTGAAGCATAGCTAATTACATATTAGAAGGTAGTACTGCAAATATGTTCTTAGACTAGATCCAGTTAGAAGCTAAAATTAAATAGGGTGGATATTATGACTTTAAACTACTCTACCTTTTCAGTTTATTATCAGACTCAGACTACTGAGCACTACTCAGTACTGTACTACAAGTATAAAAATTTCTGCTTAGAGGTTGGAGTCTGAAATTCCTTCAGAGGACTGTTAGTCAGAATTTAGCTGAAATAACTGATTTTCTGATGGCAATGGTACAAGAATCTTGCCTTATACTGTTATCTAAAAATCATTAAGGAGAATGATACATTGGTTGTGTCCCTAGGGAAACTGGGATTCAAAGCTATGCTTCCTAGGAAAGCTCCTTAACTTCTACCAGAAGGACAATCTAGGGACTGAAGATGTTTTATTTCTCTCCTGTGTTCTTCTTGTGATGCTTAATTGCTGTCAAGTAGGCAGAAAACGAGGAAAAAAGAATATGATTCTATAGTTTTATATTATTCTTTATTATTATAGTTTCATATTTATGCTCCTTACCAAAGGAAGTCTTGGATTTTGGTCAGCCAGAATTATTTTTTTTTATTCGATACCCATGTAGTGCAAAATGTAGAAATGCTTGAAGGCCTTGTGTTTAGTTACATTGAAGACAGTAAGTAGCCTAAACATAAAACTTCAGCTTTTTTATAATATTTCCAGAGGAGGAGGGAAAATACTGCCTTTCCAGGTTATCCAGCCTACTAAAATATTTTGTAGGAAATGAGAGGGAGAAATATAGATTTATAACTCTCCATCTCAAGTAGGGAAGTAAATACATAATTACCACTTTGAGATTCTAATCACTAGGACGTGGAGGGTCAATTTTTTCCAAGGCTGATAGAAATCCAATCTGATTTTTAAAACAAATTAATCCATAATTTGAATAAACCCTGGAAAAGACATCTTATTGTTTTTACTAACAACATAAATTTTAAGTATTAAATCTCCATCAACAGATTCAAATATTATAAATTGATCTGTAATATACAATTGGAGTGGGTGGAAATCAATATAGCATGCAGATAAATTCAGGAAATAACCAATAACTACCATATATGCTATGCTGGTAAATTAATTAATTGTAAATTGAGATGCAATTACTGTAGAAATTGAATGTTTTTGCATTCATATAGAGAAATGCAAGAAATCATCACTTATGTCCCTCCCTGCTCAGTAGTCTGCATAGCCATGCCTTAATATTTGTAGGATCAATATGATCGACAGTTTTTGAAAGAAGGTTTGTTTAATGGAAGGCTAAAAAAATATCAAAAAGAGTTATGTGCAGTCTTTGCTTATAGAGTCAAGTTCTTCTTAAAAAAGTGGGTATTATTCTTAATACTCCCTGTTGGTAAGCATCTCAAAGAAAACCAGAAATACTTGGAGCAAGCAAAAAACTGTTAAAGAACATAAATATATCTCCTGTCAGTTAGACTGAAAGACTTCCTTGCAAAATTAATTGCAAGCGTACAACGTGTAAATCAACAACTTGGTAATACAGTTAATAGCCATTCAATCTCTAATAAGCTACTCTGTAGTCACCAATGATTTCCCACTTCTTCCTGAAGAAGCCTCCATTTTCACACCTACCACCACCGTTCTTCCCTGGCAATTGAAGTAATGTGCTTTCAAAGCATCCCCATGCATCTGATACACATCACTGGAGCACCCCAAACGTTCTGCTGAAGAAGCAGACTATTTTGCATGTAATCTTGGTAAACATTTTTGTAAACATATCCAAACAATTCAATACTCTGTGAAACTGAATAGTATTATGGATAATTATACATAAGAAATATATATAAACAGAGGATCAGCTGCTATACTCAGGACATATTTTCCAATATTCTTTCTGACCCTTGTCAAATGTGTATTTTCAACTTTTCAAATATATGAATTGGATTTATTGAAGGTTAATTTCTGAGAAGCCCCCTTAATATTTTTATAATTAACATCACTTTTTATTGTCTACCATTCCTTCATACTGAAGTCAACTTAATGAACTGAGTACATACCCCACTAACTACAAAATGACTATTAGTAGTTTGACAATGAATTCTTTTAGCTTTCTATGGCAATAAATAAATAAATAAATCTGGTTACAGTGGTTGCTACTATTAATGCCATTGATTTCTTTTAAAATGATACATATTCTAATATGAAACAGAAACCATGAAAAAAATTTCCTTCATATTTTTATATGTCTTCAAGGAAAACACTGGTGCCAAATATATTATATACCTTTCTGGTTTATCCTAATTTTCCTTGAATAGTCTTTGTTTTCCTGAATACTGTACCTTGATCACCCATTGCCTCCTGAGTTTCTGTTCTGAGACTTCCAATGTCTTTCAAAAATATTTTACTTGCTTTTGATGTTATTACTAAATTGTTCCTAAATAGTTTTTTAGATTCGTGTATTGGGTTTTTTCATTATTTTTTTTAATAATCTGTGTACTTTTATATCTTGACAGAAATTTCAGGCTTTGTAGGTAGTCATTTTAGGTTTAGGATACTCATTTACACTTCTTTTCACACATGCTGTTTTTATTTCTGTTCTTGTTAAAAATGGTTTAGGTTATTTTTGGAGGATTTGGTGTCATTAAATATGCTCAGTGTTGCATACAAACACTTTACTTGTTTTGATGCTCCTTTAAAACTCTTCCTCATTTTCCCATAATTCATTTCTTAGAAGTTAAGAAATAATACACTGGGTAATTTTGTTTGCTTTTCAGTTTTATGCACCTTACTGAATTTTGTAAATTTTGCTCACTAAAGGGTTATAAGCCAGTTTTCAAACAGTTTTAATGCATAGATTTGGACTTTGTGATTAACTGCTTCGAGCAACAGTCTAAAATTTTATTGCTGAACTAAATTTTATGGTATCTATCCATCCTGTAACTAGATCTTCCAATTATTATTAGAAATTCTGTACTTTAAGATTGCCAGATGCACAATCACTTGGGTAATACTTTGTATGACATTTCCTACTTATCTTTAGAAATGTACTTCATGCACGGTTTTAATACATATTTTATACAAATATAACACATTCATTATAATTTACTAAGCTCTCTAAGCAGCAGCACTGCTTCTTCATTACTAGGTCTGTTCTGTTATTTGTATGCATTTTGTGCAGTGGCAGTATGGCGTTTTTCCGTCCAAATAGGTTATAGTCAATATACCCTGCTTAAAGTGACTTCATTTGCTGAAGCTTGTCCTTTGATTATTAAGAGTTACAAAGTTCAGTCTTTAAATATTTCTTTTCCTCTATTGTTTGTTTGCATTTCATTTTAGGAAAAAGAGGTGTTATGCTGCCATTCCCACAGTCATACAGTCATATAATAATTTAGGGTGAGATGTAGGTAGTCCAATCTCCTTCTCAAAGCAGACAGACCCTCAGGACACCCACAGCCCTGACTGTCCCTGTCCAGAGCCTGGGGCTCCTCCCATCCTGCACATATCCCAGGACACCACTGCAGCCCCCTGCTCCAGTGATTCTTCAGTAGGACTGGTCTCCAGCTCCCAACAGCCTGGCTTTATTGTGCCATAGGCCCAGCTGAGTCAGGGCCACCCATAAACTTAGTGGCCCATTCTCAGTCCTTCCCCATCCCCAGGGAGGTGCCTAATGCAGCTGGGCCTGCCCTGACTCCCACCATCTGCCCTGCTCCTGGCTGGGGTTGTGGGACAGGCCCTAGCACTGTGTCCCATGACCGGCTGTTCCCAAGGGCAGCCCCCATCAATCCCAACCCATAAGAGCCACCAATTTTTTGACATGCTGACTGTCATCTCTGGGGTCAGACCAGGTTCCTCAAGGCTTTATCCAGTCAGGTTATAGAAACTTCAAAGGCTGGAGACCTCACAGCCTGCTCAGACCACTGGCTCACTGTCCTCATGGTGAAAAATATTTTCCTGTATCCAGTCCCCAGATGTTCTGTTTCAACTTGTCCTCATTCTCCTGCCAAGAACCACTTTTGAAGACCTCATCTCTGTCTTCTTCAGCATCTCCTTATAGCCTCTAAGGGAGTGCTGCTAGGTCTCCTCAAAACCCTCTCTTCTCCAGGCTGAAAAGCCCAATCCCCTCAGCAGTAAAGTAACATATCATACTAATCCATCACTTCTCCACTACACCTTACTTTCCAGGCCCCCATAAACTCTTAAAAATGTAAGCATTGGAAAATGTACTCTGTTTTGATTTATCTGAATCCACTCTTTCCTAGGTAGGCTCAATTTACTTCAAGAGTTTCACCATTGTCTAATAAACTTTCATAAATACTTGGAAATCACTTTATAAAAGGAAATACAGCAAGACAGCATTAATCATCATTTTTAATTTTGTCACATAGATTCAAATCTGAAATGTGAAATTTCCTATTTTGGTAATTTCTATTTTGATGAGTAATATTACCACAGATGAGTCAAGGGTGTATACCAAAAAATGTGAGTCACATACACAGTGCCAATGGTGAATTGTTTTTTGTCTAGTGAGTCATTCATTGTGTATCTCTCAGTCATGGGCTCAGACAATCAGCTTGTCGAGTAGCTCAGCCTGGGTTCTTGCTCTCCCCAAGGGCTTCCTGCACTGCCTCCAGTGTATGTTCCCTTAGTATCATCCAGGTGCCCAGCTCCCAGAGACATCCCCTAATCCCCCGGCCAAATATACCCCTTGCCAGTCAGTCCTTGCTGGCCAAATCACACACTGACAGCATGTCATGCTGGCAGCATGGGCACATGGTGCTCCCACCCCTGTTCCACCCCTGGCTCTCAGGACTCCCATACACAGATGTACACAGCCCAGGAAAATCACTTCACGTGGAGTTTAGTGAGAAGTTGGCACAGGTTGCAATGGTCAAGTGCAGGCACAGCCAAACAGACATCCATCCCAGCACCCATTTGCACAGGCCTGGATCCTTTTCTTCCTTTCTCCCTGTGTTCCCACACTTTTTCCTCCCCAAATCATTGTGATCCTAACCTTTCCCCACCTTTACTACTCCTCCTTAACATCCCATAGTACTTTCTATGCAGTCCTGAAATGTTCATTCCTGCATCCCACAGCAAGCCCTGTACCCCAAGCAGTGTCCCATCTATGGGTTGACCTGGAGGAGAGCCTCTTCTGGTGCTGGATGTCCCCTGGCACATGGAGCAATGGCTGGCCTGGGACAGCCCTGGGGCCAGTGTCTCTGACACCTCTCTCTGACTGGGGATACTTCTTGATAAGGATGGACAGCATTCAATGCACACAATTCTCAGGACAGAATTGTGTAACTGTTAGTATTGTCACAAATATATGACAGGAAAAATCCCATAGAGGTCAAAAATATTTTCCTGTTGTCACCTAGAGCTATGAAAGTCAAACTTCCTCGAGTTGCTAGTGGTTGAATGAAGCAACAGTGCTCTAACACTGTTGATTTACGTATTTTTACTATAAAACTCTGCCTTTTTCTAAGCAGAAATGTATTCTCCAAATCCAGACACATGCAATGCTAGGGACTAATGATACGGTCAGTCAATAACATCTTATTTAATCTCCAAAAGCCTTTGTTCACATGCTGTCTTGGTTTACAAATGAAAATGAGAGAGATTAGTGTTTCCAACTTAATCATTCCTCACAGCTACTGGACTAAGGACTGTTGGCCTTTTACTGTGTGTCCCAAAGACATATCACACCTCAGTTCCCATGGCAAAGTGCTGTGGTTACTTTCAGCACCACTTGCACTTCTTGGCAACGTGCATTGACAAATTTTTTTAAATTCAGTATTATTTCCATAAGTACTAAATCCACTACCATTATAAATTATAATAGTAGAATGGTGCATCCTTTTACTTTTATGCAGCCTTACTTCAATAAAAACTAATAGTTTCTTGATTAAATGTGACTTAATGCCTTGTGGTGGAATTTTAAGAGATACAGACTACACCAAAGATAAAAGTTCCTAAGAGTCATGGCACTGAAGTCAAATAAGAAAAGTTATTTTATTAAGAAATGGTAACTTGACTTTCTGTAAAATTTATAGGGATGGAATAGTGTTCAAAACCTCCTAGGAGTCAGAGGAGGAAATTACATTTGATATAATAGGAAATATTTACAATTTTTTAATGCAAAGCAAGTATTCTACATGCTTGCTATCAAGAAACTTTTTCAATCTTCTTCTGCCTTTGGGATGACACTTCTGATGACTTTTAAAATGAGAGGAGGTGGCTTATTCTATATTGGTGACATTGGAAATACTTCTATGCTTGTGATGTAAATCTGCTGTCTCTTATGAAGTTCTACTGGGAAGTTAATTCGAAAGTTTCCTTATGTATAATCTGTTTTCCACAACTACAGAAAACGATTTGTGAATTTGTACAGAATTCAATTTTGTGATTCTGAGATTTTTGGTGGTGGTGATGTGTTTTTTTTTTTTTTTTTTTTTGTGGATTCCCTCACAGTTTCAACACCATGGAAATAATTAGGATATTTTATGTATTAACATTTTAGTGTTCATTTTTTGTTTCCCTCCTCAAAAGCTTCTGAAATTTCATACCTATTAATTTCATTGGTGTTTCATTCCATAGAAAAATGTACATTAAAGACCTGGAAAAATATTAGAGTAATCTTTTCCATTTGCCACTAATGGGGAGAAATCCACTTCTGAGATGATCTCACAGATTTAAATATCTGCAAACAACCCTTTCTTTTCTTAAATTTTGAATGCTTACAGATCCAAACCTGACTAATATTTAGAGATGGAGTGATGAGAAATGTTCTCATCAGTAACATTTAATAATCAGGAAATAAGTCATACGGTATAAAAGTAATACCTTATTAAACTGGTGGATGAGGGAGCTTATCCTATCATATCCAGGTACTAAAAGCGCTATATAAAAAAAAAAAAGCAATTTATTCTTACCACATTCTGTATTAATTCACCATGAAATTATTTTTCTCTGATAAAATTAAGTCTATCCAAAATTACTAAGTCTATTTTTTGTTAATTTTTTTAAAAAAGAAAAATAATAATCTGTGAAAAAGGATATTACAATAAGAATTTATTTTCTGTGATTAAATAAATTAGAGCTAGAGCTAAAAGTACAGGCAACATGGGAAGGACTTTTGCTGACTGCTTGCCAAATTCTGTGTGGACTTGCCCTTTGAGGGACAGAGTTTAGACTTTCTACTCCCCAGCTCTTCTGAACATTTGCTGCTTATTTGGCTGATGCTTCTGGTTTTTCCAGTTTGATGATGTGGACCAGTTCCACATGGGCCAGAGAGTAACAAAAAACAGGTGTTAAAAAATCTTGGAAATACTACATTTAATTTTCCATTGGGTCATTGCACTATCAGTCAACTTCTATCTCTGAGCAACTTAGTATACCTGCACAGGCTTCTGGAATATTCTAATTAGTTATTTAACTACCTCAGTTGCTAAAAGAACATCATCTGCAGCTTTTTGGTCCATTTCTTCATGCCAGTGCCAATGCTGTTCAATTCTGATGTCAAGGCAGGAACACCAGCTGAGTTGCAGCTACGGCATCAGGACAAGCATCAGCATCAGCAGAACCCCTTGCACTTCTGTGGTTTGCCTTGGACCTGCTCTTATCCAGGCACCAAGCGTGGATGGAGATCATGGATCCAACTACACTCTATGGCTACTTGGCTACTCACTGCTCTTTTAGAAAAGTGGGTAATGACAGTAAGATCTGAGATATATTTTTCTTTGTCTTTATAGAAGGGACCAGGCATGGTAAATTTCAGACAGTAAGGAGGTTTGACTGGTGCACTTCAGCACAAAATTGCATCCAAAGCAGGAAGTGAATGAAGTGTATAGTAAAGTTTTTATGGTTTTTTTGTTTGTTTGTTTTTTGTTTGTTTTGTTTTGTTTTGCTTTGATGTGGGTGGTTTTTTTGGTTTTTAAGGAGAAAACCCAATGAAGGTTCTGAGTACTAATGCCTGAACTCATACTGATTTTATTTCATTTGATAATGGCAGGCTTTTGAAGCTTTCTTTACCTAAAAGTGGCCTTTTTCAAACAGAGAATCAAGACACCAGACAGAAGCACTTGTTAATGTTTACTATTCTTTTTTTGATACCAAAAGAAGGAGCACAGAGGAGTTTTAACACTATCATCTGTCCAAGAAGATACATTATAGTAAAATGCAACTTGCTGTTATTGCTGGTGTTATCATGAACAATGTATCCATTATTGCTTTGTAGAGGGCTTCTTATCCTGTTATCTTGCTTTGAGTCTTGCAAAGTGTATTTATTGTGGAAAGCTTGCTTATTACTTAACTTGTAGTATAGTCCAGCTTTTTTTCCAGTTTTTCTTCCATCTGAAGAAAACAACAGAAATGGGTTTTCATTGGTTGAGGAGCAAAGGGTTCGAACTAATTTTATCTATTGATTTATTTTCTCAAGTGCTTTATAATTGCAATGAGTTCAAAGATTAAAAAAATAAATCTGATCCTAGGTAATAAAAAAGGGGGTTTTAGGGGGGTCTTACCTCATGCCCACCTTGCTGCTTAATTTAGCTCTTTCATTGTGTCATGGAAAGGAACAGAAAGTTGTTTTAGCTGTCAGCAGTGCTCTTCCTATTTTACCCTGTTGCCCTGCTCTCCAAATGTCTTTATTCTCATAGAGAAGTCACTATGTCTATTTCACAGCTGACCAGCTAAGTAAAAGCATGCTTTGGGACAAACTTAGGCAAGAGAGTAAGTGGTAGAGTAACTGACTTTATGTAGGCATCCTAATGATCAAGTCCTTTACCACAGTGTCATAGAAAGGTTTGGGTTGGAAGGGACCTTTAAAGATCATCTATTCCAAAGTCCCCTGCCATGGGCAGGGATGTTTTTCACTAGATCAGGTTACTCAAATCCACATCCAACCTGACCTTGAACACTTCCAAATTTGCCCATTTGCATTGCACAGGCTGATGATGAAGTCCTTCTTATCAGCGTATATTCCATCTTCTACATATACACAACAATCCTCTGCTCAAACTGTTAGTCTCTCTTGTATACCTTATCATTCACAGAAATAGAACAAATATTGTTGGAAAAGAATGTACAGCTGAAACAAAGCAGGGTTCAAATCTTGCTGTCAATAAGCTTCTGCTTCCACAAAGTATGCTTGGTTTATTTTATTTAGTTAATTACGTGAATTATCAGAGGTGGAGCTCAGATGCTGTACCAGCAAACCCATTACATTTGGACATTATACTAATTGCTAAGGTATGCCAGATATAAGGGTTCAGTGTATCAGGTTGCTAAAAAGTAAGCTGGAACCATCATGCTCATTTTACTTGTAAAAACTGAAGCTGGCAAGAAGCAGCACAGAAATGAAAGGCAGTTGCCTAATTAGCTCAGCAGCAGAATTTCACTAATTTATTTAAAATTAAAAAAAAATAATAATTAAACATCCTAAGTTGTGAACCATAAGCATTAAACACTTTCCAATTATCAATTCATTTAAAGGAAGTGCTTTTTGGGACTTTGTATATGGTTAAGGCTTTTTTTTTTTTTTTCTGTGAAGAATATTTAAAAATTCTGTCAGCATCCTTTGAGACAAAATATCCAGAGCAGTGTTATTTATATGTAGCAGAGTGGTGTGGGCCAGATTTGTGACTCAGGCCATCTGCACCATTGAAGAATTATAGGGGGCTCACAATATAGCAAGGAAGGTCCAAGAGAAATTTCCATTGGCATGGAAATTCTGGAGTTTTGTTGGAAATGTGTGGCTCAGTTTCAATGTAGGGGCAGTGCTCTGTTCACATTCAGCCACAGAAAGATCTAGGCTGCTCTGAGCAGCACAGGGGACTCAGGTCTGTCCTAGGAATCAGGAGGCAAAGCAGGAGCTCGATGTCATGGTGACTCTGCAACTACACCCCCAGGACCTTCTGTCCACAGTCACTTGAGGTGAGTTGGGATGCTCCCCCTTTACTAGTTATATCACTCCAGACTACTGTCACGTCTGAGGGAGTAGTGAGGCAGCATCCTTAGCCTTGCCATGGGCAGTTGTCGAGGATGAAGTGATGTACTTCACTCGTAGAGAGAAGCAGCAATAGATTTATTGATATAAAAAACAGGGATTTAACAAAGTTTGGCAGTAAATGTGACATCGTTTTAACAAGATTCAATAGTAAGACTTATTTATTGGTTATTTACTGAATAGAGGACAGGGTCAGACAGAGCTGTCAGGGAGACTCTCCCATTGAGTCAAGGTTTCAGAAAGGAACCCTTTGCTTTCTAAACTCCTTCTCAGAGAGGAGTGGATTCAATCCTAGTCCCAGACTTGGTCAACAGTTTATGTGTAAAGGACTATATATGTGCAATCAATCCTTTTTATCACTTAGTTAAGATTTCAAAGCTTAGAATGCTATTAGATACTTACTGAGGATCTATTGTAGCAAGGTATCTCTGAATCTTGGGAAATAACCTTGAGAGGCATCCCAACTCAAAGGGAGAGCATGCAGCCCACTGCCATGCAGGAAAGCTCAAAAGATCGTTGGGCTGTTCACTATTCACAGGGGTAAGATGATTGACCTATAGTCATATTTGCACTTTGAGCACAATACCAGCATTGCTCAAGTTATCCCTTGGTTTTGTGTTGTGATCTGTCTCCCCAGTGCAAACAGGTTGACACCATACATAGCACCTCAACTTCATGGCTGTGTCTAACTTTGATTTAGCAGACAGAAAAAATATTTGCCTAAAGACACATAAAGAGACAATAGAAAAGACAGTATTTCTTTACCTTTCTGTGGTTGAAATGATATTCACAGCTCTCTGAAAATTCAAGTTATTGTTCTAAGCTAAAAACTTTTAGAAAAAAAAAATTGAAACATTGTTTTCGAAATAGCTATTTTGGAATTCAGTGACCTGCACTTCAGAAGATGAGATGCTAATGAGAACACAGTAGGAAAGTATGATAAAGGATTCAGCAGCCTTTATATTGTTGGAGGAATGTTACACAAGTCATAAGTACTGTTTATCTGTTTCTATGATGCCTTTTCCTCCTTTCTTTCTGGTTCTTTACTTCTCCCTAACAAAGAACTGTGTTGGCTATTTCTCCTTCCCATCAGCTCTTTGACTAGACAGACTACTCAGGAAGCCCATAGCCCATTACCTTGTGCTTCAGAAGTGCAGTTGTACAGAATGTATGTTGTGCAATGTCTAATCTTTCAACCTGTCTTATTATCCAGCTACACAGTGGACACTTTGAAGAAGAAAAAATGCTCTCCAGGAAAGGACCCTTGTGTGCACGGGATACTCCTCACACTCCTCTTCCTTCTTACTCATTTTAATTTATTGCTTGGTGTCTTGGAAAACAAAATTCCTCCTCTTGTTGTAACACATGCATTTTAGAGCACCTGAGGCAGGTATACAGTAACAAAACCAGTGTTTGTACTGTGACATGTACAAATTGGAGGCAAAATCTCTTTCTCAAATAGTCTAGCAAACAAACAAAATAACCACAAAAATACAGGGCATAAATGCCATTAGTCTCACAAACACAGGAGAATTAAAACAAGAAGGTACTCATCAATAATTTATGTAAATCTCTGAATATCCCTGCAGTTTATTGCATTTCATTAACCTTAAAAATAAAAGCATTGGTTACATGGTTCATCAAAAATATTAGGATAAATTTGGTTAATTTTCAATTTTTTTTTTCCTTCTCAATTTATAAGAGTTTCTGCTACCAGAAAATTAAATGCCTGTTTTCCTAAACCCACATCAAGACAGCACCAAACTTTGCTTTTCCTTAAATTGGCTGAAGAATGATGTCTATAAAATAATTAAACTTTCCTTGAATCATCAGGTTTTTCAGTTTGCTTGCTGCATGAGTGAATAAGACTTCAACGATTCCAGCCAAATTATTCCATTCAGCAACTGAGTGGAACATTTCACATTGCTTCATCTCTTGTCAAAACAGTATTTTTTGGGGGGAAAGTAATAAATCCCTTTCAGGTCAGCTTCACGGAGATGACTTTTTTTTCCTTTATTTCTTTTTTCTATTTTTGTTTGTTATGGGATCTTTAATAGTTGGGAGGTGTCGGGGGACGTTTCAACCTGAATTGGAGGGGCTCTACAAAAATTCCAGTAGTTCCACTCTTCAGAATTAAATTACTAGACTGGAAGTTTTGAGCCTTTTAATATTTCAAGACAATGAAAATGTAAATTTAGAAATGGACTGAGATCCAAAATCACACCCTCATTCAGGAATTAAAACTTTGTGAAATAATGTATACCATTTCTAACAACCCTGTCTCAACTTCCACAACACATATGGACATCAAGTCTTCAGCATCACGTGATTCATTCTAGAATATGCACTTCTGTTATTCCTGTGGCTTCGTAATAACAACAGAGATGGAGTTGGTTGAAAGTCCCCAGGAGGTTCTTAACGCTTGTAGTATTAATCCAAGTGCAGATTTTTTAGCAGTAATGTTTTATTCTCAGATTCTGACTATCCCACAAGTGCTTCAACTGAAAACAGAGACTCTTCTGACCAAAAAAAAAATATGTGTAGAGTCAGGGAAAACAATATAATCAACACTGCAAATCAGTGCTTCTGTGGAAGGCTACCTGTTGCTTATTAGCACTATGAAAGGAAAATAGAGTCTGAGCCCCTATGTACTGATTAAGACAGATGGATGCTTATCCTAGAACAGACATGATCAAGTATTAGTCATTGGGGAAGCTAGAACTGTGTGAAGTCAGTCCACACATGTTGTGACAAGTACACCAAAAATCAACACGAGAGATACGAAACAGAAAAAAAGCCTCTAACTGATATATATATATATATATATATAATGCTATTTGAACTTATTCCATAATTGGAATGCACAACATCAGGAGATCTAGATACTGTCTCTGCATCTGGCTTAACTTCTTGACCGTGCACTGAGACATCATAGCCTCATATACGAGTCTCAGTCCTCTAATGCCCATCAAGATCTTCAAAGAGTGATTCAGTGCCCCTGCAAGCTTGGCATGCAACAGCTACAACTAGCCAATGTGAGACAGCAGGTAGAGAACTTGTCGAAAGTGATATCTCATGCTGTGACAATCATTTAAGGGCTGTTTATCAGGAGTCTCTTAGGTGGGTTTCAGAATAGGTGTAGGAAATTTGCATAGAAAGATATCTTGCTTTGGAGTACTAGAAAAAACAGTGAAACTGCCATTAGATAAGGGTGATGGGGACTCCATTGTTTGGAGAGAATTCGTGCCCTCAGTTTTCATATCCAGTATTATTCTCCACTTATGAGCAAGACTTTGTCAAGCTGCCTTTCTCCTGCTGAAGGCCCTGCAGATCTGCAAGATCTGCAGGATTATGGGGTGAAAATAACAGTAAGTAAACCCAAGCTTGACTGTATCCCAGTGGCCTGGGGACTCCTTCAGTTACGGTCTCTTGGAAATCTTTACATATTGCATTGAAGGAAAATACGCAAACACAACCTTGGATGCAGGGACAAAAAGTAAGTGATGTGGTCTCCTATGCTGGTACAGCCTTGAATGAAACCATCACAACTCTGAAATCCAGGACAACTGTGCTTTAGAATTAACTCAACCTGTTTTCAGTGGTCTTGGCCTACATGGGGACATAATCAGTGCCTGTGTACCTCTCCCAACCTATCTTTTAATTTTGATGTTGTTTACAAAGAGGCTAAGTGGTTATATGGTTGTATACAAGAGGCTGCTTGGGAGCTAGTGGGTAGGGAAGCTGAGATTCAAAACTGGAGTCATCTTTTACTTAAAATGTTGCCAGAGTTAGGTGGCCCGCAGAGCATACTGTCTAATTTGTCTCAATTTAAGCAGATTTTACACTGAAATTTATCCTTTTCTTGTTCCAACTCCATCATGGAAGACTCCATAGCTATGTCTATTACCTGTTTATAACGTTGATTACTGAATGCTATATTAACCTTAGCTTGAACTTCTGTGTTTTATTATAACACAAATAATAAAAAATCGTAACTGGTGTATCTGAACTGCTTAGTTTCCTGACTTCCACTATTGTGGGTCTCAAAGCATTAGGAAAGTTCAGGGGAGAAAAAATCAACACTATAATGGCTCCAACTCAGAGAGACACTCCTAATTTCTGTTATTTAAACTAACTGACTGAACTGTACTTGGTACTTAATCTGTCTCATGGAGATAAATGATAAGATGTCATTCATATAAAGCAGTTGTCCATAGGTGAGAGGTAGAAATGAACCTGAGAGGCTACCTGAGAGTAGCCCCACCAAAGGCCTTACTCTGAAGCTGCTTTTTTTTACATTCTTGCATTTTATATCTTGAGCTATACAGGCACTGATAATATGCCCTTGCAAATATGAGTTGTTTTAAATGAGAAAAATTGGAGTTTCTTGCTACATGACTAATTAGCATAAGCAATCTCTTGTCTCATAGCAACCTAGATCTGATGATGAACACCTGCCAGCCCAGATGGTTTGAGGAGGAATTTTCCAGTTTAATAGAATAAAGTACTGTTGCTGAGCTGTCTCAAACTATTATTTAACAGGAATTTTTCAAGAAGTCTGAAAAGTGATTATTGTGAAATCTTAACAAATAAGCATCTCCAAAATTGTCATGTTCAACTGTCATCACTTGTCAAGGCATGGCTTTTAAATAATGCAGGGCTGTTACATCTTATTCTGTCTATGTGTGCTAACAATAGTATTGAATAGGCATAAACTCAGGAATACTGCAAAACCAATAGGACCTGCAAAATTACAAAACCAATTTTCTCATAACATTTTCTTATATTAATTGCAGTCTCTAGTTCTAAAACATGGAATGAGCAAACTTAATGAGTTCTAATACAAGATTTTTGTAAAATTTCAGATAAATGTTCGTATATGGTAACTCTAAAATATTTACTGAATTGAGTCAAAAATACCAAGATTTCAACCTTAAAAATATAATCAATTTATTATGTTATCTACAAATTTTTAAAGAAGATAAATTTTTCTTAAATCCATTCCTTAATCCTATTTCTTAAACTTTGAAGAGATTAAGAAATATCTCTGAAGAAAGCAATATTATTAGTTTTGGTGAAAACTCTGCAGCATGATCCTTTCTGCGTTTTAAAATATAACACTAAACTTGTCTCAAATTAATGGATTGACTTTTTTCAGTGACTACATAGTTTGCTTCAGTTTTACTACTATATCTATAAAACTGCATATTTTATAATATAGAGAGGAAACAAATTCCTTTTGGAAATTTTGTGTACTCTGTATTTCAGCTTAGGTTTCTCTGTATGATATTTATTAATCAATATTGGTGCTTAACTTTAGAGATGGTGATGCAGACTTCATGTTTACAGAAAAACTACTGTCATGAAAATAACAAGGAACTGGATACAGAATGAAGTGGCTTCAGTGTTTTTCAGACTGACTCCTGGGTATGAGTTCTTACTGCTGTTGGAAATCATGCTGTTCTGGGGTTTTGACCATTAGCTGAAGAATTCAAATCAATGGTTCATAATTTCCCCACAAGGACTCTAAGTGTCTAGCCTTATGTCTCATGCAGTTTGACAGAATGCAATTCATCTCTTACTTCAAATTGCCTTGCTGCCTCTTTATAATATTAACAAGTCCCAAACAGACCAGACAGGAATGTAGAAATTAAATGTAGCTCTGAAAACCCTCAGGTGTATTTTATTTTGCTGTTTTCTCCCTTTACCTGAGAGAGTAGACATTTGAAAATATCATGGCATTGCAGTAAAAGAGGAAAAACTTCTGAAGAGAAGTTGTAAGCAGAGCTGATGATCAACAGAGGCAACTGTCAGTTCTTGGAACAAGGAGCAGACAGAAGCACTGAGCAACTGCTGAGATGAAAAACACACAAAAAAAGTTCACATGTGATGAAGAATCAAGAAGCAAGGAAGAACGTAATACAAAAATGCATCCATGACAATGTAACTTTCTAGAACAATTATTCCCAGTTCATATTTTGCTACCTAGGAATGCAGTGGCCTCTACTTACTGTCTTTCAGTTGGCTGTTCTGCAGCCACAATAAAAAGAAAGGGTAAAATTTTTACCCTCTCCTGCCCCTTCATAATTTCTGAATATGAAGATGGTAATGAATGGTGGCCTTCTGTGAGGTCTAGATTTCTTAGTCCTCTTGGATTAATATTTGTATATCACATGGAAATATGCAAAATGATGTCTAGATCGACTGCATAAAATCATGTTAAAGCTCCACAAAAATATTGGACTAAAATTCCTTTGTTGTTTCTACCTGAATTTTGGATTCAATCAACATTCACTGTGGAGATACAACTGTAATTTTTTCTCTTCATTTTCACTGATTACAGATGGATCTGTACTGCAGTCTCAGGACATCTGTTTAAGCTTGTAACTTCAAATCTAATGATATCTGTTGGCTTAGAGACTCTGCAATGATTTATTCTGGTCCTGCTTCAGCGTGACTGCTGAACAGAGTCTGGATCTGAGAAATCTTACAAGGTAGTAGGGTGCACAGTCTTTGCAGTGGAAGATATCCAAACTGAGTGCAGGTTGTAGACATCAATTAATCATATTTGTTCTAGGCCAGAGCTCCTGGACATAGTCAAGCTACATGTATTAATTACTAGAAACAATATTTGAAATTTTTACATTAAACATCTATTGGCAGCAGTGAATGAAAGTACCCCCCATGCTGAATAAACTTTCCACTATAAGCATAAAGAGAGCTTAAAACATGAGGAGTCCAGAAGTCCTGCAACCAAGGAAGACAAAATGCAATATCACTTATATTTTCAATGACGGATAAATGGGAGGAGAGAAGCCTGTTTCTAAAAACAAAAACACCTTTCATTTATATACAAAAATAGTCTAATCATGAACATATTTATTTGATTTCCCCATTTATAAGTCAATACTCTTTAATAAAATAAACATTTACAGTGTATGTATTCCTAACCAATGTAAGTGCAATTATTCTACAGTAAGGGAAATAAGTATTTAAAACTAAAGCCAAATTCCAAACTCCTCCTACTCAGTCAGTGAATGAATCAGGATACAGAAGTTACCCATGCAGAATCCACAAAACCCAAATGTTAGTTATTAAATCCTTCCTCGTCTGCTCATCATTGACATGAGAGAAACTTTCCTTCTTAAATGGTACTTAAACGATCTGCAAAACTTTAATGAGCCCTGGACCTTGACTGGATTGAAGTTCACGTTGCTACCTCTTTCACTCCTACTTAATAACAGGAGAAACTGTATTCCTTTACTTGGTTCATCTCACGAGATTGCCTCCTACTTGTCCTCCATTTTGTAAATATAATAAATATACTTAAAGATTTTCAATTATACCCTAAGATGTCCATTGTTTTTCTCAAATTGTGACAAATCCACTTTCTAACTATCCAAGAATATGCCAGGACAGAGTTGGAGACTATGGCCAGGTCCAACCAAGAGTCCTGATCAAAAGGTAATTTCTTGCTGCTGAGGCAGTTCCAAGGTCAAGCCATTAAGTTAGACTGAAGGTCAGTGTGAAGCACTTTCTGGACAAATACATTGTGATAAGGCAAGGCTAAGATATCAGTCTAGAAGTCAGAATCAGTATCAACAGGACCCTTTACCAGGATATAGCTGAGCTGGGGACTACCACCTTTCTGATATTGCTCAAGCACGTACTGAGTGCCTCAGGCTGAGCTTAAATAGAGTTCATAGGATGACTGGTGTGGGTGGAGGCTCCAGGTAAGATTGGTCAGGGCCCTGAGAGATATACTGGTGAAAGAGAAGTTTGCACTCTTTTATGGCGAAGATATATTTAGAAAGTGTTTTTTTAGGAGGAGAAGTGGAGCTGGTACTGGAATAGAGTAGGCAGAGAACATAGGTGAAAATCTTTTTTTCTTTCATTAGAACAGATATAAGATATTCAGAAGACAATTAAAAAATTAGTAAAGAGATGTCAAGCTTTTTTATTTGTCTTTCCTTCGGAGTGAGAAAGTTTGGCTGTCCTCCTAGCTAGAAAGAAATGAGGCAACAAGAAAGGTAGACATGGAACTTGTACACTATCTGATAACATATTTTTGTAACCCAGTTAGCAAAATCTTTTTTCCTTGCCTTTTCAATTTGATAGGTGGTAAAATGGTATCTCCCTCAGAAGTGCATAAATTAACTATTAGCTTAGTCAAACACTTTGAATCATATTTCAAAAAGAAATACTAATAGGACAGTGGCAAAGCTGAAATTAAATTATTTACTAGCTGCAAACCCAACATCTTCAAGATATTGACCAAATTAAATTAAGAAATTTTTTTTTTTTCCAGGAGATAGAACTGCAGACTGTCAGGCTTTTTAGGCAATCACACGGTTCTTGGTACTTTTGCCAAAGGTCTGATAAGTTGGTGGGACTGACCATCTAGAAAGTCCTCCTTTAAAGTGCAGCAACTTTAGAATTCCAGCTGACATTTTCATCTGGTTTGCATTCTCCATATTTTACTTCCTCCCATATCTTTCTTCCATAGAAAAAGGTATTATAATTTTTTGTTGAAACTGGATAAAGCTATGCCGTTAGGATATTATTCCCATCAGGCTGGAGGTATTTTATAGCTAGAAACTTCAAGTAATAAAAAAGAATAGTAGAGAGGTGATAAGAATACCTGCTTTAAAGCAGTGCTTTCAAGAGGCTATTTCAGCTTCTAAATTCTCTCTATATATTTTCAAATAAAAGCAACTTATTGTGCCAAATTTTCTTGCAGTGTTGTTCCATTTTCTTGCTCACTCACTTCAGTTGAAGATGACAGGCTTACTTTGACAGGGTTTTAATTAGTTTCCATATGTGATCTGTTTGTACCATGTGGCTCTGAGATTTTCTTTGTGTATGGAAAAAAGCAATTGCAATTATTTACCTGCATCAGTTCTAACATTCTCAAAACAAACAGATGGCTTTGAGTTTTTTTTTTTTTTTTAATGTGTGTAGAGGTATGGTATATTTAACAATAATACAAACATACATTACACATATATATGTATATAAAAACAATACATTATACTTATTTTTATATACACACAACATATTGTTGTTTTCTGTGTGTGTATATATGTGTGTGTGTATGTGTACTGTTGTCATTCCAAATTGTTTGGATAGACATTTTGCTCTCTGAACAATTGGATTAGAAGAAGAAACAAAGATAGACAGGAGGTCAACTGAAGGATTTTCAGCTGTTAAACTCAATTACTAGCAATGACTGAAATGAATTTAAAAAGGTCTTTCCTGAAGGGTGAATGTACTCTACTCTCCAATATCTGACGTGACAGTGTTTGGAGGCCCTTTCTGAGATGAACTGAGCTCTACTTATTATTTCATTTGCTCGAGAAGGAGTGGGGCTTGTTTTGGTTTGTGTTTTTCCTTTGCATTTTTGCATCTTTCAGTTTTCATGAGTGCACTATAAAACCATTGTCAAGTATACAATAATTTGCTGTATTCCCAAGGTGAGCTGTTCATCTGACAGGAGCAATTAATTTACAACACACAAAGCAAAAAAAATGTTTTATTCAAAGTTGCAACAATTTTAAACAGCAAAATGAAACGTCAGAGGACAATTTGGTATAAATTACAGGGGAAGGAACTCAACACTCATTTTCAAGAAAAAGTGATTGATCACTTATTTTTTTAAAACCCATAAAATTAAAAAAGAAAGAAAGATGTTTTCCTCTTCAAAAGCTTTCTCTGATTCGGAGTATAGGTGCTGACATATTCGCAATTATATAATTATCTGCTCTGCACAGTGTCTAAGTTTGTAGACTTCTTCAGACTGCTCATTATATTCTTTTTTAAGTAATCACCATAAAAATATTTGTGTCTTTCTATTGGATCCATAATTAAAAGCCTTGGGAATCACTTCTAAAAATGCTTGTACTAGCTACAGTTAAGACCAAATATATTTTTGGTAAGGATTTTTTTTTTTTTTTTTAATTTTATTTGTAGAGTAGTGTTCCCTTCTCCCACTTATGGAAAAAATAATTTAACGTAGTACAGAAGTGCACACACCTAAGTCTGTCACAATTCAAGATAACAGTATGGTCATAGGTTTTGACCCTGGAAGTAACAATGAGACCATCTATCCTGAAACTTTATGTAACAAAACTGGAAAATATAATTCACTTATTCCTGTAATAAGCTCTGTAAGTTCTTTTTGACTGAAAAAACATCTTCCAGAAACCTGATCTTGACCTGATAAATTCAGATTATGGTGTGTTTATCAGTTATGTGTTCTTACCCATAAATACTGCATAAAGCTAATCTTTGATTTATGGGATTTAAATATATATTAAAAATTAAAAAACTATTTTCTCTGAAGGAAAATCTTTTCCCATATCCCATTCCACATGGATGTCACTGACAAGTTTGTATCATGCTAGCATTCAGCTATGTTCTTGTTCCTGTGAATAGCAAAAATGCTAGTTTTGTGAATGTGGACAAGATGGATCTTAAACTATAGTGAGTTGAGGAGGAGACTAATTTTATTAAGCGGAATTAACCATACTAATAGTATTACAACCAAAGAGCAAGGCTAACATAATTCTGATGGAAACTTTTCAATCATCCTTTAATTCTATGAAGATTTTTTAATGTATCTTACAATTTTTGCTAATTTGCTTTATGAATTTGACTTCTTGTCATTGTATATTGTCAGGAACATATCAAATAAGAAATTATTTATATGTGTAATACTAGATCACATAAGTATGGAATAAGAAAGGTTGGGTTTCAAGTATGGTCATCAAAAGCTAGAAACTACAGATTTTTATACAATGCAAAATATTTATGCAACATATGTATGTTTTGTATGTATGACAGTGAGCAACTTTGTGGTTATGTGTTTCTTTGGTTGGTTGCCTTTTTTTTTAATTTTGCTTTGGGTTTCTTTTTTTCCCTTGAAGGCAAAAAAAAGAACTTTAACAAGAGCACCAATTCTGGTCCTTTTCCAAGTAAGTTTGACAAGTTTTATTTTTCATTGATGTCAACCTTTCCCTCAGTCTGTTGAAACTTTTTGTCAAATTTTATCACTATTTTTAATGACAGTGGTAAAAAGCCCTTAATAAGCGTGATTTTACCCATGTTCATGCAATTCAGTGACAATAATAAAGGCAGAAGTCACAATTCAAGGCTCACAAGCTTTCTTGGGAGCCTCAGGATGCAGGTTTGTTCTTCACTGTACTTGTGTTTGTTCTTCACTTCTCTTCTGGAAGGATTTTTTTTTTCACTTGCATGTATGATGATAAAATTCTTATCTTCCTAAGGTTCTTATTTCACTAGCTTTTGGGCAATACAGGTCAGAAAATGAATATGAACTTAGGGATTCTCTGGAGCCACAAAATTGAGAGGATTCAAACTGCTAGAATAACCCACAAGCCTCACTGAAGGTAAACCAAAGGGATGGTGAGATTCGATTTTAGCTTGCAACCACCCATAGCACAAAAAAATGGAAGGTAAGAATTAATATGTGGAGTCTTATTTGTTTATTTCCAAAACTCAGAATTGGAAACAAAGGTATAATAATTTGTATGACACACAAGGAAGCAACCAAACCCCTATCAGAATCAAACTCAAACATATGCTTTCTTCTTTGTCCGTTGGTCAAGCTGGACCCTCACTCAATCCCTGTATAGCCTAGAATATGGATTCCTAGTGAACACTCCCCTCCCAGGAAGTATTTGCTTAATGTTTTTTATCTATAATATTTGTGAGGTGGGGCTTTGAGGATGGAGTTTACAATTTCAAGCCTTCTCTTCCCGAAGGATTAGTTACTGTGGGAAGGTAATGGAAGATTGCCGAAGAGGATTGTAAATACACCCAAATGTGTGGAGTGCTGGAAAACATATATATCACCCTAATGGTTGTTTAGTTTTGTGTGCTCAACAACTAGAACATCTGCACTTAGATAACATAGTCCTGGGATGGACTCAGGGTCACCTTATCAAACACACCTGAGATTCTTGCCCTGCTGTTGAAAAGATCAAATCACAGCAGAAAACTCTGCCTGCCAGAATCCTTGAAATACAGGCCCAAACAGCAAGTGTTAGCACTCCCTTGCTAACAAGGACTCTCTTGCTAATAAGACTCTTGCTCTGCAGTGCCTGCCTCTCCCTTGCTTGCCTGCCTCTGTCTGGGTGCTGCTTCAGAGGTTCCCTGATCCATGAGGTATTGAAATTAAATTTGTTCTTTGCCCTTAATCCGTGCTTTTGTGGTTGTTCCTGTTTCCTGCCTGCATTGGTTCACAGTTACCCTTATTACAGAGGTGTTTTGAATCTTCTTAGACAAGCCTATCAGCTGTTCTTCCCTTTGTTAAAGGTCTGCTTTTGGAACTAACAGAAATACCTCATTTACTCAGCAGAACTACTAACAAGCATTTAATTTTTCCAAGTACAAAATGCTTTTCCACTTTATTCAATAAACTCCACTGTGATCCAGCATTATGATTTGTCTGTTGGTAAAATGTTATTAAGAAGAGTCTTGTCATCTTTCTCCTGCTCCTTCCATTTAATTAATCAATTATTGTTTGTGCTGCTGTGGCAGCTGGTGAGGATATAAGATGAAATGAAATATATGTCAAAGTAGTAAAAAAACCTCCACACAACAAGAAAAACCCAACAACCCTCTACTCTACTGAAAAAAAGGAATAGTTAACAAAATCCTAAATTTTAGTCATTTAGCAGGACTAAAATGACAGTCCTGATAGAGATATCTGTGGTACTACCACTTGCTTGTGTGTGGAACCACTCTTTTCCCAGGCTTTGATGATTTTCATTATAAAAACAGGCATAGCAGAAGTTTTACATTTCACAAAAATAGAAAACAGATTAATGCCCAAAGCGTATTACTGACTTCTCATGGAGATGAGACACAATGTTAATCATTCCTTTGAGGATGATAATGGACTTGGGAGCACTATCTATGAGCCCTGTGTTTGAGAAATACTGTGAAAATTAGACTAACACAATCAAAAGAGTGAGCAAACTGAAAGCAATTAAGTATTGAATTGAAAATGAAATGCTAGCAAAAATAAGAGTTGCTTGGAGATTTGGAGGAGTTTTGGAAAATTCAATCAAAATGTAAGGTTTCCATTTTTACTGTGTTGCCTGGTAGGCTCAGTGAATATACAAGATAGGATTCTAAGTAGTCTATAAATAGAGAAGGATATGATGCCTACCACATTTTCAGGCTATGGTAACAAATAGCTCTTGAAATGCTGAGAAAAGGATGCAGTTAAATGTCTATGTTTCATCCTCCGCTTTGTGTGAAGCAGTGGTAGGACGCTTGCAGATACCAGGATGTCTGATGCACTTTTTTTTGGACTAAAAATCCTTAAGAATACCAACTCATTCAACCAGTTTCAGTAGATCTGTGTGTTACTATGTCACCTCATGCAGAAAAAATTCTCAGTTTTCTCCCACTGTTTCATTTTCACATTCTTCCATAAGAAATGAAATGAACTGATGTCCTGGAAACACAACCTGCATTCTTTATGCAGGTATACTTAATGATACATAGAAGCAACCATATGGATCAGCCTGTAGCTGTTGAACTCAAGTTTTCAGCAACTTCTTGTGTTTCCTTATACAAAAACTTTGTATAAGGAAAAAAAGTTTCCTTTCTAACAAAAATTTGCTATTTTTCTCACAAAATGCTACTACTATTTCTCCTCCCATACCAAATTGAAAAGATTTTCTGAGAAATAATAAAAATAGCTTAACATAAATTGCCTTTTTTTTTTTTTTTATTTGAGGTTTTATTTTGTTTACTGTAGAGCTTTGGATTTGCTGAAATTGGTAACATTTTTCTCTGGAAAATTCACTCTCCCTGAATGATTCCTTATTCTTTCCAGTGTGTCTGTGTAAAATTTAGAATGTCCTACCACTATATGCATCAACTTTGCTCATAAAAGGAGCAAAGGACAAAGCTATCCTTCCTTGCTTGCTTGTTTTGTCGTTGGGGTTTTTGGGATTTTTTTTTTTTTTCCCTGTGCAACTGTTTGCTGCATGATCCAGAGGTCATTCTAACTTAGAAAAAGAAGTCTCGACTTCAGAAGGTTTTTATGAAGGCCCCGGCTTCATGTAAGGTTCCTGCCTTATATCCAATGAAGTAATGTCAGTGAACCCAACTATCTTATGAGAGCTCCACTGCTGTATATCATTGCATTTCAATCCTTTAACTCTTCAGAGCCAAGCGTGGGAATTAAGAAAGAGGTCAGCAACACATAGGGTTGTGCTAAATTCCCAGTCAGCTTTTCAACCATTGAAATACTATCTTCAGTGTTTTAGGTTGTTATTGTGAGGATACATGAGGCTGACTTACATAAAACTATTTAGTAGTTCCATTAACAAGGCATGTGATCCTCTGAGATCTGTATGTTGCCTTTAAGGGTTCTGTGTAAGAGAAAGAAAGCCAACCTCTAAATTAAGCAGGAGGCATAATTTCTTCAAGAATATTACGGACTAATATTTAAGTTGAAAAATCAAAATGGTTGAAGAACAGCTTTCATAAATGACTGAGGATTGCAAAGAATAGCCTTTTTTCCCACACTTTATTAGGCCACACTTTATTTTTTCCACACTTTTTTACTATGAAAAAGTGAGCCAGACTTTCTGCCTTTCCCTAAAGAACAAATACAGACAAGGAACAACATCCTACAAGCATTGTTTTCAGCACAGCTACATACTTGTAAATTAGTTGATCACTGGCAGCTATCTACAGATAGTTAATTTTAAGGGCAGAACTTCAGGTAAAAACACCAAAATTACGTGACTCCATTTACTCAGTGCTTTCTGGAATCCCACCTGCAATCACAAGTACATTGCACTTCTAACATTTTTACATGACTTATATGGTTCATGGTCCCTTTTTGAGGTTTGAATCTCTTACATTTTTAGCTGATATACAGCTTTTACATCTAAGAATAACGGTTCATCCTTTTACATTCTGAAGTTTTGAGCAATTGTGAAAAATGTAAAATCTTGAAAATCCATGCAGTCCTGCCCATGAAGAGCTTTCTCTGGTAAGGGAAAGTGTTTCTTACACCTTCAAGAAATAATGAAAAGATGCCTTTTTGACAAAAATGTTCAGTATAATGAGGAAAACCTGTATCATTAAAGAAAAACAAACCTAATATATTCTGTAGTATACTATAGCTATGAAATACTTTTTTTTCTCTTAACAAAGGAAGTGATTAATAGATTTTTTTCTATTATTTAGGCATATCTGATTATGTTTTTCTAAACCAAAGTGTTCGTTTAACCATTTCATAAGGAAATTACATCTACTTCTAGGTTCTATAATTTTAAATATTACAACTTCACAGTCTTTTTTGACCTATTAATTTCAGCACCCTCTACCGTAGACCTCCGCACATTATAATTCATCCTCCTAATCAAGTCTTACTTCCTTTTATTGTTTTTCATTAAATTATAGATATTCAGATACAAAATAAGCATGCTTTGAAGGCAGTGGTAGCTGAACAATGGTAGATGTCTGATTTAGGAGTTACCTTCCTTATGTCTAACAGAGTACTTAATATCTCATTTTGATGCTTGATGTTCTCTGTTTTGATTTATGTGCAGTGCATTCCACCCTCATTCTTTTGAGAAATGTCCTTCAGAACTAGAACAGAGGTTATTTATAGTGCTGTGGTGGTGGTTGTTTCTTCTTTTTATAAAAAAACTTAGCAAGATACCAAGGGATAGAATAAACAGTAAAAATTATTCTGAATATTCCACTCCCAGTACCCAGAGGTAACACAGTAGAGAGCATTTTGATTTTAGTCATTCTTGCTGTCTACCATTGTTTATTGAGGACCCAGCAACATACAGATAAAAAGCATTGCGTAACTAATACCCATTGGTCCATTTGAATTCTTTCTTCATGATACATATGTGTATACATATAAATGCATAAATGCAAGGCAGATGAGCAAAATTTGTTTTCTTATTTCAGTGCACCTGGACAAAAACTGTTGGCATGCAGGAATGATGGGTTTTGTATTTAATCAAATATAACAATAAACACTTCAAGTTAAATTCCCAAATCTGGGCTAGCACTGCAATTGTGATTTCAACAAAACTTCTGTATATCCATTAAAAATAAGGTTCAACAAGTAGAAAATGCAGAGTTTAACCTTTCAGAAAATGACTAAAAATATAATTTATTATAAGTCAGATAATAGATGGTGCATTTTGCCAAACTGCTAAATAGCCTTTTGTTTGCTCCCAAATCCTGATAGTCCACCCCGCATATACATATATCACTTACTTAATTCTCTTTTGCAATGAACTGCACATTTCTCTTTGAGACAAAGCCCAGATGCAATTCTTGGCATAGCATGCTCCAGAGACCACAGACTGCACATGGTGTAAGTAGAGGACAGCAGAGCTACTTCACCACTTCTCGTTTTCCAGTATTGTTCCTTAGGACCTTTAAGAACTTCCACTCCCCTTAATGTCATGGCCCAGGCCATGACTGTGGCCTGTGGCCTGTGACCAATACCATGACTGTGACAGTTATCAAATGGTCAGCAACACAAGTCTCCCTTTGTTTCAGGAATTTCAAACTCCAATAATCTAAATGGCTATTAATTATGTTTTAGGGCCACAAAAGTGTGATGGAAAACCCAGAGGATACTCAGACAAGAGCACTGTGTAGTATGGGCACAGTAGACCTACTGCAGACAGGTAGCCCACAGGAGCACAAGTCCCCATCCACTTGGCCTGGGGATCACTCCCATCAGTGCAGGATTTTTTTCAGATTAGACGTAGTCATTGCTATTTTTACAAGCAGTGTCAGTAATCCTTTAAAATGTCATGGACACATGAACCAAACCTTTTAAGCCAGAATGCATAAAAATATTTTTTTTTAACTGTCCGGGGCTTTTAGACTTATTAGAGAGAACAATATAGAATCTATAAGAAGAAAATGAATGTGGTGGGAGGTCAGATGAAACCCCCAGCCAGTCTGGTATGGAGCTTCCCACCATGGCTGGTAGCACGTGAAAGATGACCGTGTTTTCTTGATTGAACAGGGTCAGGCAGGAATTAAGTGTCCATGCCCAGGCTGTGTTGTAGCCTAAGAAGGGATTAACTCAGCAAATATTCACCTTTCAGAGCAAGAGAGGCATTGAATTACCTGATTTTTGACAAACCTCACCTAGAGGATGCATCTAGACATCACATTTAACAGCTAGTACAGTCACAACTCTGCTCTTGAATCCACTTGCACTTTTATGTTTATCTGGTCACTTAGCATGTGACTACAAGATCAAGAAATCAATAGTAATTAAACTGGAGGAAAAATATTAGCCACCATATCATTTATCCCTCCAAAGCTGAAATTTTAATTTTCAGAAACTTACACAAAGCAAGAGGGCAGCTAATAGCTTTTCAAAACTAATGCCTAGCTGTAAAACAAAGACATTGCTCTATAAAATGGAAGATCTCATAGGAAAGGATCACTCTCAAATCACTTACTCAGGATTCACAATATATACAAACATTTGGCTGCATTTGCAAGTAAATTATGAATTACTAAAATTACATGAGCATATAAAAAAAATGATCTCAGAAAATGTTGTGATGCAGTATTTTTTGGTTTTCACTGCTTATGAGCTCATTTTTTGTAATTGGAAGTCATTAAGTTTCTCCTTAGGTGAATTAAATAAGTTGCACTGTACAGCACTGTACTGTAATATCCATCTTTGGTGACAGAAAATTAGTCAAGGGATGAATCAAACAATTATTTATTGTGAGAAGTCACACATGTTTAAGTTAATTGATAAAATTTCTTTGTGACATAGTCCTAATGTAATCCCTTGGATTCATTTCAGAGTGGGCTTTTATTTACAGAGTTCACTTTTATGACAGGAGGGCAGGTCATCATTGTTCTTGTAGCTGGTGCAGATTTCTTTAATGTAAACAGGGACTGTAGTGTGCTAGGTAAGCATATAAGGTACTTCTCCACAGCCAGCTACTGGAAAATGACAGCACCTGATGAGAAGTTAGAAACAACAGGCCTGAAGCAATATGTTGAAAGATAGAATTCATACACACAAGGCTTGAGACTGTCATTGTGCAATGTGTCAAGCTAATAAAACAGAACCAAACTTGGCAGACGATGAAGCTGGCAACTTCAGGAGCATCCTCAGGGGACAACACCACTGTGGGGAAGTCACCATTGTGCACAAACGGTAAATTTTTCAAATCCATCTTCAAGTCAGAATTAGTTGGTTTTATGTGGCTGCTCTTCCTCTAAGCTGGGGGAGGAGTAAAGAGACCCACAACAGAAAGGAAAAATATATCTGTTACTTACAGGTCCATTGGACCTCCAATGCCTACTATCCCTGCATCAGCTGTCTTGGCTATGTTCTAAGTATATAGATCACACTTAGTTATCCCTTCACGTAGGAATCATGCGACTGTTCTGGGAACAGGATTTAAGAGCCTTAAAAGAATGTGACTAGGAATTTATCACAGCCTTTAATAAAGGCTTAAGCTTTCAAACCTGTTTGGAGTAGTGTAACACTTTTATAGTCTGTAACTTATAACCTCGTTCAAGTATGTATGTGGTTGTTCCTGTAAATTAGCATGAACACTTAATAATGCTAAATATTAGCAGAAAGTATTTATTTCATGAAATTGTAACAAACAGTGGTAAAAGAATATGTATGCCACCAAGAATGAAGTATTGATTATTCAACAGTGGAATGCTATCCACAGTAGGGTGACTAGCTTATATACCAATTTACTGAGAAAGTGAATGTATTTATTCTATTAATTTTTCCTATGCCAATTTCAAATATTGCACAAGGACAGATTAATTAAATAATAAAATAACTGAATAAAATTCATGTAAGCAAACTAGAGACTATGAAAAGGTATTTTTTACAATGTTCTGTAGGATCAGGTACAAATGGCCTAACTTCCTCCTGCATCCCTTTGTCTCATGTATCCTGTTCTCATTCCAGGCATTGCCAAAACCTCTACAGCGAGCTATCAGGAAACATTTCTTTCAATGAAACCTAAACAATAGGAAGCAAGTACAGAATTAGGCAGAATAACCTATTAGTTCTGCTTTCTACTAAACATTTCTAGAAATATTTTACAATTTTTAATGAAATAATTTTCACTGTATTTCATGTAATTACTTATATGGTAATAGGAAGTAACATTACTTGTACTTTAAAAAAACGAAATCTAGACTTTATGAATTTTCCCTTCAGCTTTGCGACTGAACCCCATAACTGCACTCTAGCACAGCATGCCATAACATAGCCATAAAAGTTGTTCTAACTTACTAAAGCAAACTCTTACAATGGAAACCTGTCTGTACAGTGTTATTAAAAAAAAAAAGGGTGCTGCAAAATCCTTGGTGTCATGATGCTCACTTGCTTGTGGCTTTTATTTATTTACAGCTAAGATCCCCACTGTCTGCTGCCAAACCAAGCTTTTACTTCAATCTGTTCTCTTAAATAAAAAGGAAAAAAAATATATGTCAGTGCCAAAATAACTCTGAAAGCTTCTAGAAAATATTGTTTCATGGTTCAACAAGTGTCATCAAAATGAGCAAAATAATGGAATTAGAGAAATTAGTTAAATTATTTGAAAGAGGAGAACATTTGAAAAATAACTATGGAGCTCAATGTTTATCTATAGATCAGTTTTCCAAGAAAACTTCTTTTAATGATGAATGCTGAAGCAGACTTTCATTGTTGTTGTTATTTTCTTTTGCAGGAAAAATAAGGGGGCATAAAATAGATGTTTGTAGAGTATCTGTACAGCATTGATACAGTTTGTATCAGTGACAATCTAAAAATTGGTTGAAAGATAGTTCCTTATCAAATGACTTATTATGTGAATTTTTGTGATGCGCCCTGAGAAATTATGATTATGTGATATAATAACCAGAGGTATTGGTTTAAACAAAAATGACATGAGAGGGTAGTGGAGCTGCAGAAATTACAGTAATGTGGTCACCACTTCCATGTAGTAAAACCCATTTTTGATTGAATCAGTCAGCAATATTCATGAACTTATTTGCTATCTGTGCTGAAAACTACACATAGGTATCTGAGATGCTGTTTGGACTATACTGTATTATTTTCAAGAGTTCTTTACTACAACATTTTTAGAATTCAGGTAAAAGCAGAAGGAATATATTTCAGATAGAAGGAAAAGAGATATATGAATAGGTGCCATTTTATTATCTGTGCATATTTTTTAACAAATTAACTGTGATTGGAAATAAGAAGTCCTAGGTATTAAATGATGCATTGTTATTGTTTTAAGAGAGATCACTCTTAAAGGCTCTGTTTTTACACTGTTCAGTTATAAATTTGGAGTGGATGAACTGCAAGACAGAATTATTTAGAGAAAATAAATTATTTTTCAATAGTCTACTGAGAACTAGGAGATGGCAATCCAAATGACTGCATTTTTAGTTCAAAGCTTCAGATAAGAATTATTGCAGTATACATCACATTACAGGGTGCTGTAAGGTATATACTGATTAAGCACTACCTGATGCTGAACCTACATGCTTTGAGGCGTGACACTTCTGTAGTATATATTAATTTATAATGTAGAAGCAGCAAAGGAACAAACCCATACACCTTTAATGCTGTATTATAATCTGTCCTGAATTGCTTGAGGGTGGAAGGACAACTGGGTTGATATGGAGAAATCCAGTAACCAGTTGTTGGTAGGATATCTTGATGTTATATTTCGTTATTAAGCATTCAGAAATTTGTTTCCTAACAGCAAATAACTGTGACACAATATCACAGCACACTTGCTTATTATGTGCAACACATTTTTATCTAAAAAACTAATTCCTTTTTCACTCAAGTGACATTAGTAAATTCTATTGAAGTGATTTCAAACTTTCATTTCAGTATGGGATCAAGAATCCAAATAAAATATGGTACTTTACATCATAAAGATTCTGGTATGGAGATTTGTGGATGGCATTTTAAGACTTTTATGACGCTTCTTTTTAACTTTGGCCGTGCTTTTAGATTAAGTCAAATTACACAAGGTGAATATAGTTCAGAGTACTAGTTCAAAACATTAAAATCTCTTGGATTTAGGGCAGATTTTGAAACCCACCTGCTTGACATAGAACTGTTACTATTACATAGGAAATTATAAGTCCTACCTTGCTCCTAATATAGGAAACTAAAATGGTTAGAAATCTGAAAAACTGTGCTAGAAACTTGTCAAGGGAATAAGATCACACTCTGATCAGATATCAGTTGTAGAAATTGAAATAAATTAAACACTGTATTGGGAAATCTATAATGTGTTTTACAACCAGTAAAGAGGTTTATTAACAGGTATGTTTAAATTTAGAGAACATAACACCCGTATAAAAGCTAATAGGACATCCAGATTTAAATTTGAATTATTTTTTTTTGTGAAAAATATTTTAATGGGCTTCAACTGTAGCAGAATTTTCATGTAAAATGGAGTTAATGCCAGCAACTCCTTCAATGGTTTAACAAACTGTGACAAGTCTCTTGGCACGTACGGTGTTTTAATTAGACATCATAGCAGCAGGCAAATTGATCTCCCCTTGCTTTTTCTCTCAAGTGTCAGTTAGTTTAAGGTGAAGTCCCAGAATGATTTTGGCTGAGGGGGGGAGTGCAATTAGAGCAGTGGATCAGCTCTGGCCATGAACTGAGATTGTGAGTCATTACTGAAGCTAATAAGTTTCCTTTCTCAAGCGTGTACTCATGCGGTTGAATGGGTGAATGTCAGTAACTGCATGCTGAGATCCTGCTTAGTAGAACAGAATATTAAATATATGTATGGTCTGATATTTTCTAGGTCAAACTAACAGTCATTGAGCTGTATGTGGATTTGATTCTGAGGGTGCCGAATTGCCCCTCTGTTGTCACGAGAGGCAGAAGATAAACCAGCCCTTAGCCCGCCTTTTATACGTCCTCAGTGCATAATGGGATTGAGGTTGTTGTTATTTGAAAACCGGAAACTGCATCTGCCTCATGTATAGTGCTCTGTATATGGTAGTGCTACTGAAGCTAAAACAACGGTTGGTATGGAGCAATTTAGATAAGCCTGACAGCTACAGGGGTGCCACAGAGACTGAGCAGACAGTGGCTTATCACAAGCTGCTGCAGTCTGGACTGGGTATTTGTGCTGGGGGAAAAGACAATACAAGCAGTCGTTCTGCTTTTCCTCACTTTCAATCTTTTACAGGATAAAGCAAAAACCACCAACACAATCTACATCAAAGAGGAATACTGTCCTTTTGCAGCATTAGGTCTGCCCCTTATTTTTATTGTTATGCATTAAAAGGGCAAAGAACCTTGTCATGAATATGTTGAATGGTATGTATGACTTTAGTAATGATACCATGCACCTTTTTCACAATACTCCAGTGGATAGACTACTCTGCATTTGTAACTTTGGGCTTATTTCCCTCCTCTCTGTGTAAAGATTTAAACCTCTCACGTCTTAAAAGTATTCCCCAGTCATCAGCCTATAAAATAAAATACTTTTATAGGGTTCCTGAGGCTGCACTATCGATGACTGGGTGTGTGCAAAGCCATTTTAAGTTGCAACGCTCACTTGCAATTGCCATAGTAACCAGGTAGGTGACAGGCATTGGTGTACACCTGCATTTCCTGCACAATATGTTGCCAAAATATGGCTAAGGTGCACCTGACATCAGGAAGAGAGAAAATACTCCTGGGACTGCCATTTTTAAGTTATCTTAAAAAAATTTGAACATTTTAAGAGAACGAAAAAGTGTTTTGATATTGGCTGGGGAGATAAATTAATTTCTACTATTATTCCCTGTTATTTATATTTTTACATTGTGATTTAGACCAGCGACTGTGACACTCTTTCTGTGTTTCAAAACTAAGAGTACTGAATATGGCTCCTAATAACTGAAAGCATCTGGGAATGGCTAATTGAAGGAAAAGAAAACAAACTTTATGTTTGTTGCTATCTAACAAAATAACTGGAAGAAGTAGTAATGAGTGACAGTGAGCTCTGTCTTTCAGCGTAGCTTGGCTTTTTGTGGCAAAAGAAATATTTAAAAATAATGAAAATTGGTATTTTCTTCATTATGTGCTAACTTTTGCTAGATTGTAGGGATATGATTTTTTACAAAAGTTGACAGAAAAATACCATATTCTGAATGTTTTGAAGGTTGTCTCTATGTTGAAATTTCATTTAAAGGAATACCATCATATTGAAAAATTTCTGAAGTACCATCACATTCCAATAAATGTCTCTATTAACAAATTTTATGTTTTCGCATGTATGAAGTTTTCAAAAGCTGCAGAAAGCTTAACAAGGAAATTAAACATTCCTGTTATCTGAATATAATATTTCAACATAATTCTACAAAATTTTATTTCTGAGAGGATTGGTTTTGTATGTGTACTGAGTAAATAGATTTTTATGTTGAGTCTTGGCTCTTAGTACATTTTGCAAAGCATCCTTATTGCTGACTTCACCAGGCATTCAGGGTTAAGGTCAGAAGATATAATCAGCTTGATAATCAGCAGATTTAAAAACAAGTCATAGATAAAAAATAGATAGTGTTTCATGCAATGTGAATAGCATCAAAATTCATCAACTGTTTTGGTTAGAAAGGTGAGATTACTTCACCTAATATTGCTCCTCTTGTTCAGCTAGAAATAGTGCATACAGCATCATAAAGAAGGCCTAAATACTGACATACATAGATATAGGAATATCTGCATGGTTTCACAAAGGAGAAAGCACCGCTCTGCATCTTAACTGCAGAAATGACTTTTAGTTACAGGTAAAATCTTTTTTTGTTTAGGTTCAAAGGTTCTTGGTTACACCTTAAAGTTCACTAGCACAGCTCTTATTACACAGAGTAGGCGTTGCCTGAGGTTCTAAAAACAGTCAAAACAGCTTTTTCTTTTTGCAGGAGACACATAGTGTCTTAGTGTGTGCATTGCTCACAGTGCACAAGGCTGTGAGCTTGCTGTGGGTACTCCCAATCTGCAGTGAGCCTTGTGTGTTGGGTTTTGCTCACCAGTCATCTGCATTGGCTGCTATTCCTGTTTGACATTGTCTCTGTGTCCTCTCCCTCTGCCTTGTCACAGACCTTTACAAGGTTGCTCTTTGTCCAATACCACCTCCAGTTTGGTGAGTTTTGTGGGTGAATTAGAACATAGGTACTTATAACTATGCCTGGAAATAATTGTAAGAAATTATTTCCCAAAGCATATTCATGCATCTATTTAACTTCTAGTGAAAGGAACTGAATGTAAGAAAACAAAATGTACATTCAAAAGATATGTTGGAAGGTTCTTCTGAAGATATTCATAGTTCATTTGAATTTAAGGTAAATTTAACTCAGACCTCTTAAAATTCCTAATGTGACATGTATTCTCAAGAGAGAATGTTTCAGAGCAGATGCGTTTTTGTCCAGGTGGAGTCCTTTTTATCCTGAAATGGTCATTGATCCTTAAAATATCCCCCAAAAATTTATGTAATTCTCTAAATTATATTCTTGCCCATTGTTCATCCATATAAAGACAATGCCTATATGCCAATGTTAAGATTTTCAGTCTGATAATAAATAATCCTATTTTTCCAAATGGGATAAAAAGAACCAGCAGATAAACTGGTTTTAGAACCCAGTTTTTTCTGTCTCTTTTTCTCTTCCAAACTTGTTTTACATTTCTTTTGTTGATAAGTTTTACAGTTTATTATTTTTTTTTGTTGTTATTGTTAAGGGTTTGGTTTTTTTTTTTTTTTTTAATTTATTTAAGGCACAATTTTAATTGAAGACAAACCACTACTTATCACAGAACTCTTTGTTTATTTATTAGTGGCCTTACACCTGGCTGCTAGAAGTCAAAAAGCTTTCACTTTTCTAGAATATCTCTCATTTTTCCACATTAGAAGCCCTGGAAAGAAGAGTGTCACCAACTCTGACCAATTAAGAATATTTTCTGAATATTTGCATTAGTTATACACACACACATTCTATGTAGCTCTGGCTCCAAAGAAGGGAACATGAGAAACTGCAGGATGTGTTATCAAAGATATTCAGCTGTAATCTGATAGGAAGTATTTATCTTCCAAAGTTTACAAAAATACACTTATTCCTTGCTGTTCCCACCAGACACAGTTTCAGTTTTGTTAGAGAAGAATTTCTGCTGTGGTGACTTGACAACAAAGCCTTTCCTTAGACTGGCATATCTCTGCCTACTGTTAAATGCATTCCGAATGTATTTGTCAACAGCATGCACAGGTCAAACTCATCAGTCTTACAGTCCACTGAAATATTGCCTCCTTCAGATGACTAACATAAGTCTATGCCACACAACACAAAGACCTACTTTTTTATATTCCTGAGGTTATCTAAATAACCTGCACTTTTATGTTCAATAGCTTGATAAGGACATTGCTCGCTGTTTTCTGCATTGTTCCCGCAGTACAGCTAATGATGTAGAGCATATCACAGAAGCCTGCAAACAAGAGTTTATATGCTTTGTGGGTCTGGCTACTTTTAATTTCTAGGAAAACTCCAGATTGTGTTGTTTAATAACATTGTCTGCGGTGTTTCCTTCTAACAGCTCATAGTCAGTAACTATGCAAATATAACACAATAGACTTACAAAACAAATCACCAGAATTTCTTAAAAAAAAAAGGTCTAAATGTGATGTAGTTTTCATTTCATCTACAAATAATTCCTTTTAAAATGATATGTTCAGAGTCTGTAAACAGTAGAGGCTTGCTGTTCATTGTCTCCAGTGAGATGATCTGTCTGAAGAGTACTGATTAACATTCGTTTAAAGAGCTCAGCTTGTTTCAATGAGAATCGTGATTGCTTTTTGATATGGCAGCCGCTGTGAGTATTTACACTTCTTCCCACTTCAGCTGTATGCTGCTGGAGGCTTTACAGTCTCATCCAGGCATGACTTAAATGATCTGAAGTCATTTGTCACGTATCCTGGAAAAATTAGGAGCCTTAATATAGAGGGATGTGAGTGAATAATTTTTAGTGAATAATTTATTCAGGAAATGTAACCTCTTTCTTGCTTAACTTTTCTGTGAACAATGATTTCAGGAATATATTTGCTATTTGTCACTGCTCAAATAATGATTTTTGTAAAAAGGTCCTATCTTCTACTTTTTCTCTCCATTGTATGCAGATGGTGTTCATTGGTTGAGATGGGTTATTTTTGCTTCATGATTCAGTATTTCGATTCCCAAGAGGTTTAGTACGTCTATGAGTAAACTAGTAATTGAATGCAGATGCTGGAAAGAGCTGTCTTCAAGAAAGTCATGTTTAAAGCTCATGTAGGCCTAGCCAATAACCAGTATACTTACCAATTTACACAGACTAGTAGCTTTCGCTATTAAGTTGTTCAAGTAGTGATGGCTTTGAGTAAGAATTACTGTGACCACCATAAGAGATGGAGGCCAAACTCATGTGCTAAATTAATTCAATGTAAATTTTATGGACATTTATGAACATTTTATGTATGTTTTACTAGGGCTGTCCATAGACTAAAAGAATGAAATCGGTATATTATATCAAAGGATGGGAAGGGATGAATGGTTAATGAGGAAGTATTCAATACATTCGATACTGAGCATGATGTAAATGTTATGGAATAAGGGCTGGAGAATGTTCTGGTTTTAGCTGGGACAGAGTTAATTTTCTACATAGTACCTAGTATGGGGCTCTGTTTTAGATTTGTGTTGAAAACAGTGTTGATAATACAGGGATGTTTTAACTATTGCTGAGCAGTGGTATGATAAGATAAAGGTATGATGCTCCCTTTTATCCAAAAGTCATTGTCTGAATCACCAATTCAGGATATTAGAGGTGTATAGCCCTTTTCTATCTGTGGTGATCCAAACCTATAAATAATTAGTAGAGTGGTGGCATTTGTGATAATGACCTTCTTAACAGTCTTTATGAATTTTTGGTCTTCCTTTACAACAGCCTAACTCCTTCCCTCCTGTAACAATTATGACAGCATCGTTTTAAAAAGGTTTCAGGAACACTTTTCATTTATGAATGCATTTGCAGGCATGTTTCATTAGTTTCCTGTGAATGTTCTTACTGATAAAAATATTGCTGACCTGACTATACATAAAAAAAAATCTTTATGAAGAGACCATTCAAACTTCAGGTTTCCTCAGGGGAATATGATGTCAGAATGGAGAAAGGACACTGCTCTCATACTGATAAAATACCACAACTGAAAACGACTGATACCGTATGTGACGCAGCAGAAAAAAACCCCAACATTTCAGAGGGTAAGCATGGTGAGATGTTTGGATAATGCAACAGTGCATTCTAGGATTGTCATTCACAATAAATTCAGCACCAGTGGTTGTCTAGACAAGAGTCATCATGTTTTATTTACTTCATCCAACACCACTCCTCCTTCCAAGGAACTCCTTATTTCACACTTCACAGTTTGTCCCATTCTTTGTGCTGTTCAACATGAGCAGCAGGATTCTTGATGCCACTGAGACACTTGTTTCACCCAGTGAGAAACTGCATGTATTACTGAGAAAGCAGTATGATCTATGCTATGTAATTTAAAGATCTTCTTTCGCACTGGTGTTTCATATTCGTATTCTTTTGACCTTTTAGCATTAGAATTGCCTTTGAAGGAAGATAGAAGAGAATCTAGTTCATTTTCATCAAATTTCAATTGCTGTTGTTTTTGCTGTAACTACGTTCTCAAGTTTTGCAACTCTCGTTTTTAAGAGTTTCCCTTTTCTGCTTCTGTTTCAAAGTGGTAAACATGCTTTTTATTCTTTTCTGCCTCCCACTTACATAAGAACAATACCTTTTTCTTGTCCAAAGACATATATATTAAAACTAAAATTGATACAGTGCATTCACCCCTTATGTCTCATGTATCACCTTGGCTGATCTTCAATTCTAATGCTCTCTTCTTCTTTACTTAATACTAATTGTTCAAAGTACTGTAGAGTCAAGTCCAAAACTTGTCTTAAACAAGCACCCAAGTGTGCTATTTGCCACGACCTGAAAGAGAAAATCTTTTTAGTTTGATGTGGATAGACAAAAGAAAGACTATAAAGAAATAGATGTTACAACCTTTTTTATTATTTTTTTTGTTTTACTCCTGAGAAGTCAGCAACAAAATTAAAAGGAATCACATCATACCAAGGTCAAATGTAGACGAGTAGTACAGGAATTGTGAGAATTATCATTGTGAAAGAAGTATAATACAAGAGAGTTAAGAAAAGCATTAGTATGTATTTGTAAGTAAAAACTGAAGTAATGCCTTTCTTTCCAGTGATTAGCTTAAGTCACATAGCTTTAGGACAGGACAATTTTTAAGATTTTTCTCTTCCTGAGAAAGTTTCTTCTATATACTGTAAAGATTGGACTTCAACTTTGACTAAGAAATGGTAAATGCCTGTTTTGCCCCACAGTAATTGATGCATACAATACATAAGAAGGTCTCAAATTTTGGTACACATAACAGAAACCAGACAGTAGGATCTATTCCATATTATGAATATTAATAAAATATGCAAGATATGAACCAAATTCAGCTAGGCCGAGATATTACCTCTACATTAACATGTAAACTTTGACTGTGATATAAAAAGTTAGGAGAACTGATTAGCAGATGGTATTTCTGGTACCATCCTCAGAAGATTATCTCTTTACATGACAGAAATGGAGGGCTTCCTTTTAATTCTACTGCAAATATATTTCAGCCTTATACCTCAAATGAATGTGTCTGTCTGTGTGTGTGTTTGCGTATGCACATGTATGGCTGTATCTCTAGAATGTAAGTTCAAGGAAATATATACCAGATATAGGTTACAATTTCTTCCACTGTTTTTACTTTTAACTTTTCTGATATATAGATCATATTTTGGCTTTTCAGAAATCATTACACGGCATCTACCTTAGGTATGATACACTTACTAGGACTTAAATAAGGGATTAACATCCAGACACCTTGAAAGAAAAATCCCATTAATATTTAAGGCATTTAAAACCAGAGGGATTATTTTGTCATCAAATGTGACCTGTGATTGTCATGGGACATAGCAATCTAAATTCTCATTCAATGTACAGAGATTGATTCCTAACTTTGATCCCATAAGATCTGTTTCTATTACTATTAGATTTTCAAACATGTTTTTCATGGTCTCTTCCATACTTAAGTTCATTCTCTGAAAGCTACCTTCAAAGCTACCAAGTAAATATTCACCTTTGATATGATGTCTACCAAAAGTCTTGACAACTATTCCATGGACAGAAAGTTGTATGACAAACAAGGTCTCTTTCTTGTGAGGCATCTTCTTTCCTGAAGGCAAATGCAGGTTTCATTGAACTTCAGTCTAAGCCAAAAGTGGGAAAATTCAGAGAGAGAACCTGGAAACACAGTGTTTCCAAACTGCAGTATACTGCTGCTCAACAAATTTAATCTTTCATACTTCCATAGTCTGTGACTTGGGGAGACTCCTGAGGTGAGATCGTGCAGGGCTGAGGACCCAGCACAGCTTGTGTTACCACTTTTGGAGTTGATACCTTGTAAGAAATCATGAAGTTTAAGGACTTAAAGTCCCAGGTCCCAGCCCCGATGCCAGCACTCGTCCACAAGGGAGAATTATGGGAGAGATGGCAAATATTTCAGTCTCAAAGAAGGTGGCTAATGCTTAGTTTTGTGGGAAATGTTCTAAATGGTTCTTTTACCCATCATGCTGACAAATACTGCTTTACCTTTGGGGTTTTGTCTGTTGCATCTACCCATCCTTTCTTCACTTTCAGTTTCCAAGCTCTTCAGGGCACTCACCTTCATTGTTTTGAACTGCTTTGAACACAAAGTACATATCCACCTTTTGTAAATGATGCTTTAACACTTCAGGCTAAGACTGAAAATCTTTCTACTCAATACACTGGTAGCTTAAACAGGGAAAAAAACCCAACATATAACAAACAGGAATATTCCTGGTTTAAAAATTTATGGTTAAAAGTCTGATTTGCACATTAATTCTATTCTGAGTAAAAATATTTTCCATAGATCTCTTTAGTCACATGCACTTATTGGAACAAGAGGAGATAATAAGGACTTAATTCCCGACTTTTCCATGGCCTGATGCAAATAGCAAAGGACAGTTGTCTTCCAGGGACAAAGTTACCATTTCATCCCTATCACACATGAAAAATACTATCACAGGAAACTTAATCCACCATTGTTTTCTTTTACTCTTGCCTTTTAGCAGTTGATGAAGCCAAATTCCAGGGGGAATCTAATACCTATAAGAATGATTTTACTTGCTACCCATGACAGCTTTGCAGAACCACAATACCTTTGAATAAGTGGATGGACTCTTTTTCAGTTCATGTATTTTCAATGGAATTGGAAAGTAATTTCTCCTTATGAAGCTACCTGCAAGTCCATTGACATGAAGTGATGCTATTAGTTACACATGGTTACTCACAGAAGTGTTGGTTTTACATTTTTTTTTCTGCCCCGCAAATGATCAGTTATTGAGGGATAGATTCATATTGGCCTGGAAAGCAATTTTTGCACTACTTCTTATAGAATGTTGGGTAATTATTTGAAATATAGCAGTTTTACTAAAGCAAGTTGACTGTTCTGTACTTCACATACTGTTTCACAGTTGTAGGAACTTTACCCACCAAAAAAGTCAAGTTTAAAAGGAAATTCATCAGTATTTCCTCTATTCTGCAATGTAGACACTGAGAAAACCAGTGCTGGTCTCAAAGCAAACCTCTTTGCAGTAAAAACTATGCTAATCTTTTGACCACAGGTTCCCTATGAGGCACAGTTTATCTAAGGTTGCCACCCTGTAAAAACATTCAGTTATCAGTGGGTGACATGAAATATATCCATAGTTACTGTGAAACACTATGCTAACTAAACTCACTATCTTTTTGACAGAACTAGGCAGTTAATACACTTGATTTCTGTTGGAATAATACTGCCTGTTTTTCCTGTTTAATTACTTGTGAAACTCAGTAACTTTCAGAAATGCTGTTGTGATTAATATATAGAACTGTTAGATGAAAACAGCTCTTCTGTGCTCGGTGCTGTACTGATGGCTGGTGAAAGATGAACACCGCTTCAAAAAATTTGTCATTGAGAAGGCAGGATGCATAAAGTGAGGAAAGGAAATCTATTTCTAATTCAATTAAAAACATTAATCTAAAATAAGGATGTAAGTAGTCTGTGTGAAAGGTAACCCAGTTCTTTGAGATGTATTCCTTTCAGTGCATACAAACTACCATGAAATATATGTGAACATCAAAGATGTATACAGCAGTTAGAGTGGAAAAATATTTCACTTCTGCTCTACTTCTGGCTTATTCGCTCTCCTCAGCTCTGGTACATCCCAAATTTCAGCTGAGAGTCTCTGATGGCCCTGACATATTCCTGGGTTAAAGGATTCCTACACAATCCTCAACTCTACACTCCTCTAAGTCTGTTCTGTGCACACATACTAGATGTACCTGATGGAGCAGTAATTAATTAAAAATGCTGAACTGTAACATGCCCATTGTAATAACTCCCCATGACAAATACTGCTTTATAAAAACGGGTTACTGTTTCTGGCCCTTAATCAGTGAATCTAAATGAAATCCAAACAATCTATTTCAAATCCGTGTTAGCATACAATAAATATTCTTCTGTCCTGCTGCACACATGAGCTTAGTCAAAGTGGAGACACAGACTGGACAGATTGAAGGAGAGGCTGATAAACACTAAAAATTCCAGTTGTTTACAAAAACTTACCTTGGTGGTGTACCAAGGTAACAAATGCTTAACCATTGCGTTCTTCCATTTAAAGAAACAATACTGTCAAGAACATCTACTGGTTTCTGCTAGGAATCATGAATGTATCATAATTTCACTTTTCTCAAAAGTAGCTGGAAAATCTAATTGTTAGCAATCTCCTTTCTTTTGGAATAGCAGGAAAATGCACCTCTGTTCCACAGATGCATGGAGGTCTGAGCTGGCTCCTCTAAAGGAAGACTGACTCAAGGATTGAAGATACTGTTCTGGCTGCTTACACTACGTTGTTTTTATGCACTTAGTTTAATTGTCCTTATTTCTACTCAAGCTGTGTGATAGGCACATAAATGTGATCTATGTAGAGCCCAAGTAAAGCCTATGTCTCTTAGTATATACTGTCATTTATTCTGCCAAATATGGACTTGACGTTTCTAACTTGTAACTGCATAGAGAAATATCTATAATGGGCATATCATGTTCATTAATGTCTGCCTTACTCAGACACAGTTTATTATTCATAGCAATCAAATTTAGTCCACACTATCATTAGGAATTAGAACCATTCACCTACATTTTTTAATAGAATAAAGGGAATAGCTATCTCCCATATGTTAATTAGGGCAATGATCTAAATAGGTCATTTATAGTAATATGGAAATGGTATGATAATGAAAATATAGCCATTTGCAAAACGTTAAATAGGTCTGCAAATGTCAACGAGATAAAATTAATCTTTTCTAAAACTGAATCACAGTTTTTACCTTCTCAGACTTAATAATAGGTAAAGTTCACACAAAATAACTAATTTGTCCAAATTCTAAATGGTGTCCTTACTCAGCAAAAATATATTCTGAGGTAAAAATGGCTTTTTATGGTATTTCCCTGAGATCACAGTCAATAGTAGAAGAAAGAAACCCATACTCACATCTTCATTTCATTATAAATTTCAGTACACTTATATCAGCAATGCATTTACCATTTCTATCTATCTTTCCATCAGCCAAGACACAACTTGTATTGTGAAGCATCTGTTGTGGTTTGGGCCGGACTGGCCACTGAAATGAATAACATGCTCTCCCCCACCTCTCTCTCCAAGGAGAGGAGGGAGAGAGAGAAAGAGATTTATGAGTTTAGAAAAAACTTGACTACTTTAATGAAATACTAACAATAAAATAAAAAGAAAATAATCATAGAATCATAGAATCATCTGGGCCGGAAGGGCCCTTCAAAGGTCATCTAGTCTGATTCCCCTGCAGTCACAGAGACACCTCCAACTAGACCAGGTTGCCCAGGGCCTCGTTGAATCTCACCTTGAATGTCTCCAGGGAAGGGGCCTCAACCACCTCCCTGGGCAACCTGTTCCAGTGCTCCACCACTCTTATAGTGAAATATATATGATAAATACAAAACCGTATCAAGCTCCCAGGATAAAGATCATGTCACCAGCAGGCACTGGGAAAGTCCCAGACTGGACTCAGTGACAGAGAGCAACTGGATTCCAGATCTGGACTCAGAAATGCATAGATAGGAATCAAAGGCAGACAAACAGTCCTCCTCAGATGCCAGACACTGAAGAAAGAGTGATGATGCTTTGAACCCTGAGCTTTTATACTAAGCATGATACAGATGTGACAGAATACCCCAAGGATCAGTTTTGGGTCATCTGTCTTGTCTGCTTTTCCCCAAAGGTGTTACCCCTCTAACCTTTTCCATTTCCAAGCCTCTAATGGGGCATGTAAAAAAGTGAGCTGACCTTGGTTGTTACAGCAATAAGTATAATCAAGAGCCTCTCTGCATACCACTCCTTGTCATAAATTAGAAACAATCAGGTCTTCTTCGTCTCTGGGAGTGAACAGTATTTGAACAATATGTTGTTAATTTCAGAGAGTTTAGTTAGTTAGAAGAGGCTTAGCTGAAAAGTAAAGTTACTGAACAGAAACTTCGTTCTATTTTACCTCAAACCAGGACACCATCTAAACACAACTGATTATAACTTCATCTTTTCTCTCTAAATTTTTGTATGAAATAGCGATTGCATGTGTGGAAAGTGAAGAAATTTAGCTTAAACAGATATCATCATTCTCTCCCCAAGGTTTCTTAGAGTTTCTGAGTTTCTCAGAGATTCTAAGATCTGTGTGTTTGCAGAAAGAATTGCTGCACTGAATTACACGTTTCATGTTATTAAATTTTAAGTTATATGTTAAGAGCTGGTTTACACTAATTAGAGCTAAATATTTCATAGAAATTTGATGTTAGTGCTTCTGAAATCTGGGAAATCTGTATAGGAGATGAAAAATTCCATTACAGATTTGCAAAGAAAACATATATTAATAGTAGATTGAGACATTTATTTGTCAGAATGCAAGAAAACAAATCATCTGAGAAGCTGAAAAGGTATGTTTCAAAGAAACAAGGAGACATGTAGCCTGGGAAACTTACTTTTCCTCCAAGCACTTTTGGTACTATTACTATTATTATTTTACTTATTATGTTTCCTTGATTCACCTAGATGAAAAGAGAATCTTGTCTTTCCAAAGTTCATTATTAGTACCTAATCTGCAATTGACTTACAAGAGTTCCAAATAATTGAAAACTCATCTCACAGACTTTTGTGAATTTTGTGGTCAATAGCTTCCTGAACAGATGTCTACTTGATAATTGATTATACATTTTATGCAACCATTCTCTGGAGCTTAGAGGAAAGGCAGTGTTTGATTGTTACAATGATAAAATAAACTGAAAGCAAACCATGACAAACAGCATTGGGTGAAACAGAGGTATAAGGATGAAAAAACATAAACATCACCCTTAATATATTTAAGACAGATGAAATATCTGCAGATGTCAGATAATAAATATTCTTATTGCCTGGTATTAACATATAGGTTTATTTGTCCTTCTAAAGAAATATTTAAACCTTGATTGTGAATGATTTAGGAAATACATTGTTGTTTCAAATCTAAAAACCATTACCCCTAAAAACCCAAAAGGATTCTTACTACAAACATTCAGCTGATTTTAAGCTACATAGTACCTACAGCCAGTGGGCATTTGCATTTTGACAGTAAAATGTCCCTAGGGAAGTAAACCTCTGTTTCCAAATATGCATGTCCATGCTCTCTATATTTGTTACTTCGTAATAAGAAAGGCCTTGGGCATTGTAAATAATTGTATGTGCATAGAAATCCACTGTGCTTATGCTGAGAGTCCTATTATGCTTGCAAAGCAAAAATTTACACTTTTCAAGCAAGCTACTCATATAAAGAGCAATTATGCAGCACAGTGGATTAAATCCTATACATCTGGCCAGTGTCTTCCTTTCCAAACTTGGGGCCTAGCCCCAAGGTTATGAGTAATAGTAACATAAGTGCAGTGTAGCCAGGCATCTTTCTCTCACTGGCTTCCTAATTATATCTCGTTACTAAGAGTTTAATGTAAGTATTTAGAATAAAACATGTAGCTTCATCATGGGCAGGGGATGCTGGTGGAATGGGATAGATTCATGGGATAGATGTTGCATTTCCTCAGAATGGCTAATAAAAAGTGACTAAAAGACAGAAATATTGGTGAAAAAATGTGGCTTCAAATGCTCTCAAATGTGAAAAATATTTTTATGGGAGGTATTCTGATTATATTTAAATATTCTTACAGTATTTTTTGATAAAGGTCCAGTGGACATAGCCACTATCAGAAGATACTCACGGAGCAGAAATTTCTAAGTAGCTAAAAGCTTCACCTCAGAGGTAAATGTCTCTGCTACACCTAAATTGCTGAGCTGGTGAAACTCCTCTTTTCAATTCTTTTGATGTATGACACATTGCTCTCTTCTGGATGCCAGTCTGAGATGCTCAGAAATAGCAGTAGATAGCATTTCAACAATTTTGGTCTATTTGTTAATCCAGCCTATGCTGCTAAATTCTCCAGAAAAAATCTTTCATTGGCATTACTGCAAGTCAGTAAAAAGAATGGAGGATAGAGTAGCTGGAGAACATGGAAAGAAGTTTAAATCTTTCCCTGTTTTACTATATTTTATATTACATTGAAAAATTCATTCCATTAAAATAAGAAAATTCACAGCTAAGATTAAATAGTGGCATATCCAGTTGAGTATTTATTTTCCTTTATCCTTCCCCCTTGCCAACAATAACAGTTGGCATATGAATGATATTTTCTACCTTCAGAATGCTCTAGGGTGATTTATTTAGTGCAAGTTAAACTGTGAATCTTACTTAACTATACTTTTCAAAATTCAGTCTCTGTAATTTGCACCAAATAAGTGACCTTTATTATGGAACAAAGAGCTAATATTAGCATCCATTTGAATAGTTGCGTACCACTGAGATTTCATTATCACGGCAAAAATGCTACAAAAGTAAACATAAATAATGCAAAAAGCGTTGGTCAAAACCTGATCTAATTTCACCAAATGATTCTTCACTCACAAATAATCTTCTAAAAGTCAAAGACTCAGACTATGATTCAATGCAAAGCTATCATAACCTGGCCCCTAAATTAATATCTTGTAAATAAAAATAAAAACAACCCTACATCAATACCTCCCCACTAAAAACTACAACCAAACTTCAAGCAAAATGAAGAGAATAAATTTTATGATGCATAATTCTCATTTTTTACTCACTTGTGACCTCAGAAGACACATTAATTCACAAGCCATCAGTCAGCCATCAGTCAATCATTATGGAGAATTAAAAAATGTAATAATTTAATAATTAATCTAATAAATTTAATGCCTTAAAATATGTTGAAGTCAAAAATAAACATTTATAGTAAAATTGCCGCTACATCTTAATCTATCTCACCTTTGGATCTGAGACTTTTGGCTTAAAAAGACTTGGCTTTTTAACAGTAGATGTGAAAGTGTATTACAAAGGAAGTAGCATTGTTTCTATAACATCATAGATAAGAGCTTGAAAGGTCATCTAGCCCAGTCCGAAGATCCAAGGCAGAATCAGCTGTAACTAACCCGCCCAAGACATATATTCATCTAATCTGTTCTAAAAAGTCCTCAGTGATGGAGACTTCACACTTCCCAGACAATCTACTTTATTGCAGATCTGTCTTCAAAGTTGATGTTCACACTCTCTTAGTTGGGCGGCCCCTAGACTTACAAGCCCTTCACACTCATGTTCCCTTGTTGGCAAAGCCACCTAGTGTTCAGTCAGGGTCAGAACAGAGAGGGCACTCGCATAGAGGTAAGGTTTAATAGAATATAGGATAAACTGAAATGATTAGATATGGTGTTGGTTGAACAAGCATACTGACCAGCAGCCTGCCCAAACATACCCATCCAGTTTTATTCTTCTCCCTTCCTCCCCCTTCCCCACCCACCCACCCAATTTTTCCAAACTCTTTTTTCCTTCTGATTCACCTTGATCTTTCCTTTTCCTTACCTTTTTCCCAAGCATCCTGAAATAAATTATCCACATTTCCATAGCACCCTTAAATCATTCTATAATAAGCTTGTAATGATCCCAAATTTCTCTCTGCTCTATCCCAAATGTTAATTTGCCCACTTTTTCAAAAATAAGTCCTATATTCCTTTAGGCAATTACCCCCTTTAGTTTACTTGGCAATCAGGGGACAAAGTTTTCCTGAGGCATCTTGATAGGTTTCATACCACGATAATAGTCTAATCATCCTCTTCTGAAGGTTTCAGGTGAAGCTGCTACATAATGCACCAATATCATTTAACCCATTAGTAAGATTCCTCTGCTGCCTTTGCTCCTCTGATCCTTACCTTTGTGCATAATTTGCGTAGCCTTTAGTCAGTTAACCTAACAATACATACCCAACCACCCTCTCTATTGATGTTGGACTTCAGCTGTATCCACAAGATGTGCTTAAGCTAGAAGATTTTTTTCTTATTGAAATAATTTATTTATGAACTTGTGTTTCAACAAGATAAATTAGGTTTTTTCCCGAACAGAACATATGTATATGCACATTCATAAGGAGAAACAACATTCACAATTTTTAATATTTCAGACAACATACCTTGTCTAAACTTCTTATGCTCTTTTAGGAGCCCGTGAAATGAACTATTGAAAATCAAAATAAAGAAAAAAAATATCAGTAAATCTTAACGGTTATCAATAACAAGAAGTTTGTACCTATTTAGTTCATGATGAAAGTATATTTTGATTCTTCATGAAGTGCAATCAGATAAAATTAATTTAACTTGTGTCTGAAATAGCTACTATCTGCAAAAATCTGATGTGCTTTTCATTCTTACACAATCAATCAATTATATGCAAATTAATATTATTTAAAACACATGAATATTTACATAACATGATGTGAATGTATACTTAAAATGATACAAACTGTGAAACTTAGCAAACATTAATATTTTCCTTTGATGTGATATGGAACTAAAAAATACCCTGTGTCCACACAATATCAATTAAACAATTATTATCCACTACTTCTCTGGGCAACATATTTCAGTGTATCACCACTCTCACAGTAAAGAATTTCGAATATCTAATCTAAATCTACCCCCTTTCAGTTAAAATGATCCATAATCATAGGTTGGCCCTCTTTCACCAAATTATCAAGATTATAATAAATATATCATGAGTTATAATGAGTAGATACACATTGTATAAGTACATTATAATGAAGATGTAATTCAGTTTATCTGAGAAGGAGCATATTTTGTTCTTGTATTTGCTTACTGAAGTTTGAAACTTTATACTGCTCTGCAAACATTTTTAAAGCTTTTTCTTTACTGTCACAATGTGAATAAATTCCTTTTCTGTTTTTGAAAGCTGAGCTTCTCATAGTTCTAAAAGCTGGCCATGTAATGAAACAAGTAGTAATATTTGCAAAGATAACCACCAAAAGAGTTTTCATTTGCTCTTTTATTTGCTTTCTTGGAGATGAAAGTCATCCTGGCAAGATTAGGAATCCGTTCTATTTTATTGTCCATAGGTAATACGATACTTTTATATATTTCTATTCAAAATATTCAAATACTCTCCACTGTGTTAGTTGTCGTCTTATAAGATTAATTGTTAATTCTAGGAGCATTGCTTTCTCTAAGTACCATGTTTTAGAAATCTATTTCAACTAATGGATTTTTACAGTGAGCTTCAATTTGACATATTACTTTAGAACATCTCCATACAAGAAATCTCTGCTGTACCCTGCATTATGCAAAGTAAATCTTAATTTTATAGCTAGAATTGCATTTAAATCCTTGGAGGTATACATACTTCTTTGTTTACTGGCAAGTATCCAGATCTATGTGTTTAGAAACATTTCCAAACTTCCCCAACCCTTGAAACAAGTCTGAGTCTGAAGAGTTCAGTTTGTAGCCACTGTACAGCCAAGCTGGAAGTTCTGTGCCGTAGCCTGAGGACTTCAGTGCTGAAAGTTGATTCACAGGTCTCCACACCTTCCATCTCCTCCTTCCCAAAAATCCCGTCTTTCAGAATGTGGGGTAAATATCGCCTAACACTTTCTAGATACTGTGTACTACGTGAAATCATAGAATCATAAAATTGTTGGAGTTGAAAGGGACCCTAAAGATCATTGAGTTCCAACCCCCCTGCCATGGGCAGGGACACCTCCCACTAGAGCAGGTTGCTCAAAGCCCCATCCAGCCTGGTCATGAACACTTTCAGGGATGAGGCAGCCATAGCTTCTTTGTGCAACTTGTTTCAGTTTCTCACCACCTTCACAGTAAAGAATTTCTTCCCAATATCTGATCTAAATCTACCCTCTTTCAGTTTAAAACCATTACACCTAACCCTGCTGCTGCACTCTCTCATAAAGTGTCCCTCCCCATTTCTCCTGTAGGCCCACTTTCAGTACTGGAAGGCTCCTTTTCTTCTCCAGGCTGAACAACCTCAACTGTCTCAGCCTGTCCTCATAGGAGAGGTGTTCCAGCCCTCTAATCATTTTCATGGCCCTCCACTGGATGAGTTCTGACAGGTTCATGACCTTCCTGTGCTGAGGACTCCAAAGCTGGATGCAGTACTCCAGGTAGGGTCTCAACGAGAGGAGCAGAATCACTTCCCTTGACCTGCTGGCCATGCTTTTGGTGCAGCCCAGGATGTGTTTGGCTTTCTGGGCTTCCAGTGCATATTGCTGGCTCATGCTGAGCTTCTCATCCACTAGCACCCCCAAGCTTTCTCCTCAGGGCTACTCTCAATGGCAGTTGCAATCTTGTTTGTAGTTATAATTCAGTTATCAATTCATAGTATAATCAAAACTTATTTTTGAGAGAATTGAAGTTTAAATTTCAAAGTGTGTCTTAAAAGTTGTGCTCAAAAACAGTCATGCTAAGACTGTTGTCATGGTTTGGCCGCAGATGGGAACAAATGACCACGTGGCAGCCACTTGCACAAAGAAAAGTCCCCCACCAGCGGCGTGGCCAGGAGGGGAAAACTGAAATTAAAACTCGTGGATTGAGACAAAGGCAATTTAACAAGACAACAAAGGCCACAGGAAATAACAACGATAACATAAACAGAGGAGTATACAACCGCGATCACGATACTGCCACTTGCCAAAATACCAGGAACACACCCAACCACACTACTCTCCCTGCTCCTACTGCCCC
>BJBW01004036.1:5964-55909 GCA_004320125.1 Scolopax mira | reverse complement strand
GCCAGGGGAGGTTCAGGTTAGATATTAGGAAATATTTCTTTACTGAAAGGGTTGTCAGGCATTGGAATGGGCTGCCCAGGGAAGTGGTTGAGGCACCATCCCTGGAGGTATTCAAGAGGCGAGTTGACATGGTGCTCAGGGATATGGATTAGTGTTGGGTTGGTGTTGTTTTGGGTATGATGTGGTGTGGGTGGGTGCAGTGTTTTGTTTCGTTTTGGTTTTGGTTTGTTTTTTTTTCATTGGTTGGACTTGGCTTGCAGAAAGTTGACCATCAAATAAGAGCTTATAAAACATTTCTTTACTTTCTTTCCTCAAAACCATGGTAACTTTACAAATCTTTTTTTTTTCTTTTGTTTCCTTTTTTTTTTTTTTCATTTTAAGAATTCTAAAAGTAAACCAGTGTGCCACTCTAATAAGCATGGTAGAAATTGAGGAAAAAAAACATGTCTTCTGTCCCAGAGAGCTTGTAATTCAGGTGTAAGAGTAGAGGGGATGTGTGCTGGCAGGCAGAATTTATGAGACACAAACATTTTATACCATCAGCTGAATCAATGAGTACCATAGCTGGGGAAGTAGTTCTGTTATTGAACTACATTGAAATATGGACATATTTATGTGAAATCTTAACTAACCAATTTTACTATTAGATTAACTTCTGGACCAATACCCATCTGGATTAGTTCCAACAGAGCTGGGAGACTAAGAGACAATGTCTCACTTCAAAGGACAATGCAGAGAATTTACAGAGATTTGGTTCAAGAAAACAGGTGAGAATGAATCATCTCTTTATACCTAAAGATTCGACAGTAATCATTAAAGTTTCCAGCTTTGTACACTTCATAATGCCACACCAAACTGAAAGGATTTAATGGGAGAAAAAAAAAAAAGAGAAGAATCTAAAATCTCTGGAGTCCTTTCAGTAAATCTGTATCTCAATCAAGCAAATATTTCCTTTTTGTTGTCAGCAATTAGTATACAACACATCCAAGAGAGGACAGGATCAATAAGTAATTGGTAAAGTAATAACCAAAAGCAAAGCTTTACAGCTTCCTTCACATATTAAATATTTCATTCTTGTCAGTTGCTGAATCCACTGGGTTTGAGGATGTGCTTCCCACACTCCAAATACTTCAGTCAGTTTTGTAATAACACACTTGACTCAGACTCATTGAGGAGGGAGCTGAATATATTATTCCATGATACTATGGTGCAGATGCACACAGTAAAAATTACAAGAACTCTTAATGTTGCCTTTTAAAAAGTCTGGTTTGATTTATCATTAGGTAATCAATACACAAAAAGCAGAAATCAGAAAAAAACTAGACACATGGAGACTGAAAAGACTTGAAGAAGCAGCATTCAGTAAGAGGTAGGACAACAGAAAATGTCTCACTTCAAAGGACAATGCAGAGAACTTACAGAGATTTGGTTCAAGATAACAGGTGAGAATGAATAATCTCTTTATGCCTAAAACTTCTACGGTAATCATTAAAGTTTCCAAGTGTATGCTAACTTATACAGAAAACCATCCATATGCGTATAAGAAGAAAAAAAAAGGTGCCATATCACATTTTGACATGTATTCAGTTATTACATATTAAAAATGTTGAACAGGAATGACAGTTCCCAGGAAATGTTCCTTCCTTTGCTTCTAAAATACGATGTAAACTCAGGCAAGTCCTTCACCTTAAACGATACTATTTTCCTATTTCTAACATAACATTCTTCACAGGATTATTCTTATGACCATTTAGATAATGTTTCTACAGCTTTCTGTCTGCAAAGTTTCTATATCTATCTTTAATGAAAAATGAGGCACTAAAAAGCCAGATATCAGTAAACCAAATAAAAGAAATCACCTCTGGCAGGAAAAATTTACTGGAAGTACATTTTATTTTAAACATTCACTCAAGTGTTTTTCTGAGCTGGTTCTGTAGCATCAGATTTATTTTAAGATACTGATCTTTGGGAGCTGTAGGAGATATGGAATATGTAGGCAACCACATTAGCATATTTTTCTTGCTTTCTTTTCCTGGAAGACATTGGAAAGGCCTTTTGGCAATTATGAATTTACTGTATACTTTAGCAAATATTTTTTTTTTTGGCTAAGGTTTCTCTTTTTTATTTAGCATTTATAGCTCATAAAATAGTTCATGATTTTAGTTCATATCTTCAATATGAAGGCTTAAAAAACCACCCAAAATAATCCAAATCACCCCACATTCTTAGAATCATAGAATCATTAAATTGTCTAAGTTGGAAGAGACCTTAAAGATCACTTAGTCCAACCATCAACCTCATTCTGACAAAAAAAAAATAAATAAGAGATAAGAAATAAAAATCACTAAACCTTATTCCTGAGGACCATGTCAACCCATCTTTTGAACACCTCCAGGGAGTGTTGAGTGCCTCAACCACTTCCCTGGGCAGCCCATTCCAAGGCTTGATAGCCCTTTCGGTGAAGAAACGTTTCCTAACATCCAATCTAAACCTCCTCTGGTGCAACTTGAGGCCATTTCCCTTTGTCCTATCTCCTGTGACTTGGGAGACAAGACCGACCCCCACCTCTCTACACCACCTTTCATGTAGTTATAGAGCGCGATAAGGTCTCCCCTCAGTCTCCTCTTCCCCAGACTGAACAACCCCAGCTCCCTCAGCCTCTCCTGATAAGACTTGTTCTCCAGACCCCTCACCAGCTTCATTGCCCTTCTCTGGACCTGCTCCAGCACCTCAATGTCTTTCTTGTGGTGGGGGGCCCAAAACTGGACTCAGCACTCGAGGTGGGGTCTCACCAGTGCCGAGTACAAAGGGACAATCACCTCCCAGGTCCTATTCACCACACTGTTCCTGAGACAGGCCAGGATGCTGTTGGCCTTCTTGGCCACCTGGGCACACTGCTGGCTCATGTTCAGCCAACAGTTCACCAACACCCCCAGGTCCTTTTCTGCCAGGCAGCTCCAGCCACTCTGCCCCCAGCCTGTAGCACTACCTGGGGTTGGTATGACCCAAGGGCAGGAACCGGCACTTGGCTTTATTGAAACTCATCCTGTTGGTCTCAGCCATTCTTCCTGCTCAAGATACCATACACATTGCCATGTACTTCGTAATCACTGCACTAGAGCGTCACAACCTCTCTGAATAAATTCATGGTACCTAGAGAATAAAAAGAATGGAAATATTGCTTTTTTTGTTGTTTTACAAAAGCTCTGCCATCTGCTGCAGCACACAGACATGGATTTGATTTTGTTATATCAGAAGTTCTACAGTTCTTTGAAAAATCACACTATATTTTAGATTAAGAAAAGCGAATACATTAAAACTAGTGAAAATAACAGAAAAGTGATACATCGCACAGTCCATTATCTGCTTGTCACCAAGATCCTAACAGTGAACTAAACGCTTGCATAGGTTAGCATGTAATCAGATTTACAGTAATCAGCCAGAAGCAAAGGGAGCATGAAATAAAATATTTGTAGTAATTTCTTGTTTTATGATATATGTTTACCCACAATATAGCAAAAACAACTCAGAAGATCTGCTTAGATGTTCAAGAAATAAACATGTGATGATTCCTACTCATTTGAAACAGCTTCATTTTCTGCAGAATATGTTAAAATTTATTGCAGGGACAATCTGGAGTGCCCAGGTGGCTTATCTAATTCAAGACTGGCTAGTTCAGACTTTACAGAAATTTTTATAGAAACATGAAATGTACTGATGGGACTCTTCATGCATTTTGCTTGTGTCTATGATTGACATATATGAAATAGAGCAAAAAATTTTCACAGGCAGAGTTAAAGGCTGAAGGAATCCATTAATTGCAAAGGCTGATACATTTTAGGAGATATTCCCACCAAATTATTTACTGGTGGTGCCAGTCAGTAGAAAATCTAGTTATCTGAGCAATATTTACGTAAATTCATGAGCACAGACTTGGTAATCAACAGGAATAAAATCTAGATATTTAAGATAGGAATCTAACCATTACTTTGATGTTAAAAGTCTCGGGATTACATTTCTAGATGATAGACTGTCCAGATAAGCAAATTAATTAGGATAATAAATATAAATTATTGCTTTTAAAACACACTGAATTGAATACACCCATCATTTCTCTTCAAGGATAAATGATTTTGGATAAACAGATTGGTGTTCAATTTTTTTGTGCTTATTTGTGCTAAGAATATTGATGGTCCTACAGCAATAAATGTTAAAAGTTAACCAAAAAGAATCACCTTCCAAAACTAGTCCTTTCAGTTTTGTTTTGCATTCAAGCTTTCTAAATATTTCTGAAAACATCTACCTGACCCACAGCCGTATGCTGGCTGTCAGCTTCAACATCAAACTGTACGAAAAATGGAAAACTGCCAAAGGAAAAGCTGAACACAGCTAGTACTTAAAATTACAAAAGCACAGGCTCTACAGATTCTCCTGTTCATCAGCTTAATCTAAGGTAGAAGTGTATACTACTACTTTAGCAGCTAGAGCACTTTCCAGTGTTACATTGGTACCATTTGTCAAAAAAGTTTTTTTTTTTAAATAGCAGATTAGTGTCACTTGCTGACAAATACAGAAAACAGTTATGGCACTGAACAACGCCAAAGCTCGACCTCCTTTTTCTTCCTCCTTTTCCACCATTACTAAGAAAAAAGAATGCCATTAAACAATCAAGAGCTCTTATAAAGATTGAGGAAATGTATAGTCTGCAAATTAGCTTTAGTGAGTAATTTCAGTACCCGTGTTGTCTAATTCTACTTAAACCAAAAAATCTCGGCCAACTTGCAGCTCCTGGGAGCTTAGTTAAAGAAAAAGGAGAAGGGGTAAACATCTAATCTCTCTATATTTGTTTATTATCCCCTTGAAACATTGGCATGGTAAAGAGAAGTAAACTACTTAGATGGGAGTGGCCAAAATATGAAACTTGGAGTACCTGTACAAACTTGGAGTACCTCACCACCAGTGTTGGTGGTGAGCAGATTTACACTCTTTTAAATAGTACCACCAAGTCCAGCGAGGTAAAAACTCTCTACTCCAGATCTGTCTGTCCAAGATCTGTTCAAGATCTGTCTTCACTTCAGCACTGCTGGAAGAAGGAAAGTGCTACGCATATTCAGTGAAGAGGCTGATCTTGATGTGTACACAATTCTGTCAAAATAATAACGGAGAGTAAGCTACGTTGCATATTCATCTTTGAAAGCTATGGAAAATGACCAAATCAGCTTCCTTTCTAAGCAGTCACCGATGCCACATGGCACTGTGCCAAGGAACTCAGCAGTCTGACCATTTTTTTCCATGAGCCAGCATTTTCTGAACTATTTGAACCATCTGCTTACAAGTTCAGTCAAGGGCAAGAAGGTAGACATCTGAGACATCAATTATGAGCTGATATTTAAGGGGAAAATATTGTATGAAGTGGAAACAATCCACTCCACATAAGAAATTTAATACAATCAGTCCCATTTACAGACAAGCAGCATTCAGAGTTTGTATCTCAAGTCCTCGTCAAGATATTTTCAAATGGATAAACATATGAGCAAAGCACTGGAAAGTTTTTAAAATAACAGCAGTGTCTTCAGAGTTTTAAGGGTTTTAAAAGAAAGTAAGCCAACCACCTGCAAAGTACAAAGACTCTTCTACTCAAAATATTCTTTTTAAGGCTTGTTATATGTTTTTATATATTTTATTCATATACCTGCATGTATGTATAGGAGTGCCTCTGTGCTGAAATAGATACAGTCACAGTGCATGGCTGTTTCTTCAGTAATAGTGTCAGGTGAATTTTAACTTTGAATTTGGCAAGATTTTAAAAACAGAGTAAGAGAAACATATATATGCATGTATATAAACTTAGATTAAAATAAATGGTCGTTATAATATTTGTCAGAGGTAAAGTTTATTTAAGTTTTCATTGTATTATGCCATAAAAAATTCAGTTGGCTGGGGGTTTGAGAGAGCATATTAAGGCTATTTAAAAGTATTTGCCTTAGTGTTCACACTCAAGTTGAGTGAACTCTCATACGTAATATACAAAGATGCAAGGATCTTGTCCACAATTATTCTGCAAGCTGTGTGAGAAATTTTATGTTTTTAATGACCTCCAGATCTTTCACTCACATACTATAATCAACATAGCTCCTGTGCCTGACTGTTTTCTAAATAGTGTTTGAAACACCACAGAAAGAGAATACGACAAAAGTTTTTTAAGTTCATGCCTGAAGTACTTATGCTATAATCTGGGACATCAATTTATCTCAGACATATCTGATTTTTGAGACGATGGCTTCTGACAGTGTCATTTTCTATTTTTCTGTTGCAGGCAACTGAAATAGATATTATTTCTTCCTTACTTCCTGCTAAATTCAGTTAGTTTACAAGCGTGAATTGCCTTTAAGTTTCTTTTCTCTGCTTCTTGTTCTCATATTAAACCAATATTTTTTCCCTTGAGTGTTTCCTCTGCCTGCTATAAGACAATGTTTCTGCTCTGTAAAACCTAACACTGATATTATTGTGTATCTGCTCATTTTCTCTTACCATTAACCTTTTCTCATCTTTTCAATACACATTTATGCACTAAACTTCGTATATTTTTAAGAATTACTATTTTCTTTCTGTGATCCTCCCAGTAATTAAATGTTAAATTAACTTTTTAGGCTATTATTAAGCTAGCAGGAACACTGTAATGTGCGCCACATTTAACAGCAACATCTACAGCTTGGCTGTGCTTTTGTCTTTATACCAAAAGATGCATTCTGCAATGTGTAACACAAAAAACAACAAGCTAACTTTAGCAGATAAAATTAATGCAGTACACAGTGATTTCTTATTGAAAAAAACGTTGTTGGCTGGTTTTTGCATCTGGCAAGTTAGCTGTACTCAGGTTTTGTCTGGGCTTTTCCCAAGAGGAAGAGAAACTAATGAAGGAAGTATGGGTTTCTTTCTTGGTGCTTATTTCCTGTGAAGGTATAAACCCATTTTCCTGTAAGATAGCAGAAACCAAATGAAGGGACCGGGTCCTTACATCGTGCCTCTCCAGCAGAATTCATTACTCACCTCTCAGTTATGTGTTTTTGGGAGGATTACTTCTTCCTTGTCCTCACCACCTCTGCCTTGAATTTGCCAACAAGGAGAGCATACTTGAATGCAGGATTCCATTTGCACAGTCAGAAGATGGATAATTCTGGAGTGGCAGAGTCCGGGTCTGAGCCACTCTTCCTGGGAAGAGTGTCTCTTCCTGGGAAGTCCCTCTGTGTGCTCAGGTGACAGCCAGAGAGAGACTTGGGTCTGTAGGCCAAGGGAGTTTGGACTCTACTCGTAACCTGTAAGGTGAGATAACATAAGATCATGCGTGAAGCCTTGTCTCTCTGAATCAGGTTTGACTGTCTGCACAAAATGGGAGTTAGTGGAGCTGGTGACTCCACATGACTTGGTGCTTCTCAGTCATTCCAGCTCTGTGGTTTGTGATACCGTTTTTACACAAGGTAACTGATAGGATCTACATCAAGAAATTCTCAGATGAGAAAAGGATTGTTTTTAACCTGTTAACATTAAAAATCTACCTTACAGTGTAGGGTAACTCTGCTGGGAACTCACAAAACCCAGCATTGCTATAATCAAGGGGGCAGAATTGTGTAGAGGCAGGAGGAGTAAGCAACCAGAGAATGACACTGGGGAACTGGATTTAGTCTGGATTTAGTTTTAACTAAATGGATTTAACTAAACTGTATTTAGCTTTAACCCCTGAAAAGTACTTTATTGTCTGAAAAGGAGTCTTATCTTCAGCATGCACCCAGCTTCCTTTAGATGAGGTTTCTGCACTTAGACTCACCTGCTGCCTTCCCTTCCCAATGTGCCTAAGATATTCTATATTAATGGTAGCACTTAAGTTCGCCTGCTTTTCTTACCCATGCCAAAGAAATGGGCAGCATCATGCTTTAAAGCATCAGCACATCTGTACAGTTGCAATAACAATCAGTAAGTCACTATAGTATATTAAATGTTTGCAGATCAAGTTATCTATTTACAATTTTATTGTCTATAGGCTATACCGAGAGTATAAAGTTGCTTTTGTGTTTCAGAAAGGCATCGTCATGAAACTCTAACATGTTAAAGTTGTGAAGCAGAAAGACATGATTTAGAAGACAATTAATACTTTAATATCAGTCTTTCTGCCTAAAAAGGGGGAAAATTATGTTTGCATGTGCTTTGGGGTAGCACAATATGAATTGCGCAATAGCTCAGATTTTCAGTACAATTGCTTATGACTGTAATGTAATAGAGGAAGTGAAACGTTGGCATAAGTAATCATGTTCTATAATAGCAAGCTCGATGACACTACTGAAAGATTTATGGAGCAGGCAAGGCATTAGGTGGATCAATACAATCCTCCAGGCCCAATGGTATTATTTTCTCTACTCCCTCCTTCTAAGGGTGATAATTATACCCCACAGCCTCATGGGCTTAAGGCTTATATTCTATTGAGGAATGGTCTATGAAAAATTATTGAAGAGAAAAACTTAATGAGGCATAATGAAATCTAGTTAAACCCACATCTGCTACTTCATTTTTGTTTTAAACCTGATTTCAGACTCCAGTACGATGCCTACAGTTTTCAGTTTCCATTACCAGAAATCTTAGAGTCTCCGCATCAGCACCTGCAGATAGCTGGAAAAGTGCTAAGACAGAGATTTCAAAGTGTACAGCAATTTCTCCTGGAAGAGTTAAAAATACATATAGTACAAGGTGGACTGTTTACTCTGTACTTTATCCTAAATATTTGTGAAAAAATTCCAGGACTTTAACAACAGCTCTCTGTTTCCTGTAAGACAACAGCTTTAACAGAGAACAGAAGATTGTTCCCTCTCTGGATAGCCCTATATTACTGAGAAATTAAAGGGCACTTTTGTGATATGAAAGAACTAAATTCCAGGCTAATGTCTGAATTAGCATAAAGTACCTCCCAAAGCTGTAACTTCTAACCTCTTTTTGACCTGCTTTTACTGAAGATGTTCCTTTATTTTCTACAACAAAAAAAGGCAGCTAAATATATTCTGTTCTTTTCAGCAGCATACAGATTTCAGGAAGATGAATTCCCAGTATACGTAAGGGCATGATTTCTCAAAGCACAGAACAGGATCAAGCTTACTAAATACTTTCTTCTAACCAATTTTTGCAGTTGCACAAAGTTTTACAGGATCTTATGCAAAAATATGTAGAACTTTTAATAAACCGTTGTTTTAAAGGCATAATTCACTTGGTATAAAACTACTTGTCCATAAAAATCTCAAGGGCTTTTCAGTACAGCAGAACTAATAAGGTCCCTTTTGAACCCCTTTAAATGGGGTCCATTGAATATATAAACCTCATGACAATTTTTGTTTGAGTCACTGTGTAGAGTGCAAGAAAATGCATATCAGTCCAGAGTCAATAAATCAGTACTTTGAAGGAGAAGGAGTATTATGATGAAAATCTGTTACAGAAAATGGGATTTATTTTGCAGACAGCTGTCTGTAAAAAAAAATTACAATTGGAAAGTAAATTTAAAAAATGTTAAGAAAAAATATCTCAGTTCAATACAATATATTCTCATTGCAAGTTTTACTGCCTTGGGAAAGGATTTATATCAATACAATTAGTGTCCTTACTGGCTCACACTGGCATGAGTGAATCAGCTAATAGCCCAGTACTGTCATACCCCTTTTTTTTTTCATTTCTGTAGTTGGTGTCTTTTTGCATCCTAAATGCTAGCTTCCCTGTAGACACCAATTAAGCTTTGGGGGTTTCTCTCATTTCTGAAAAACTAGAGTAGTTCTTTTAAAGAAGGCCTTGGAGAAAATCGAATGTGTACTTCACTTTTTTTTAAAGTAGTAGTTTAGCTGCAAGTAAGTGAGGACTTACAGTCTGTAGCAGTGAGTTCTGAACTTTGAGTGGGATTCAGTCTCTCAATTTAACCCATTAGAAATTAGTACAAATTTAACTCAAGAAGCCCCTTGGGGTCAATAGTGTTTTAAATAGTTATTTTACATGTGAAATCCATACTTTTGCTGAGGGAACAATTAGAAGTGATTTTTCAACTGTTTTCTTTTCCTTCCCATTTTTCAGAGTGTCTTTTGTTCATTTACTACCATCCCTTATACTCTAAGCTTCAGACACCAATACACATCCCAATATATTCTTAGATTTATGGCTCTTTGTTATAATTAATCTCACACAGTTAATACCCTTAATCAGTTCACTATTTGGTTCTCTCCATGCCAGGATTAGCCCACAACAGTTCCCCATATCACCAGCTAATTTCTCACTCCAGTACAGCCGTGTGTCACCAGCTGCACTCCATTGAACAGCTAAAGCTCAAGTCAGAAAAATGGGACCCTGGGAAACTATGACTGGGAAAATATGACTTTAGAAAGGAAGAAAAGTTGACTCGTGCTCTTTCTTCCGTTCCTTGTCATTTGCCTGCTGGGTTTCAGAGGAGGTGGGCTTCTCTCAATGGAAGTATTTCACAAACAAAACTTTCTAGCTCTAAGTAGCACTTGAGGAAGAACTTGAGAAAGAAGATTCATTGTCTCCTATCAGCATGTCTTGTTCCTATGGTCTACTGAACCTGTTCTTCCCTCACATGAGCCATTCCCAGTAAGTTTGCCTCTCATCATGCTTTATTTTCCTACCGAAGCAAGTCAAATTCCTGAAGCATTTCATGCGAATATGTACAGGCATACATGTACACTGGAGCCCAAACAGCACACGGGATTGGGAAACTGGTGAAAAAAGAGCAAGAATTCAAAGAGGAGAGCCAGGATCCTTGCAGCGGGGCCTCCAAGGTGGGAAAAGGGGTTTCATTGTGTCCCAGGAGCTGGACAGGCTGTGTGTGTTGAAGGACGCACAGCCGGGCTGGCTATGCTGAAGGGCACGGTACTTAGTGCAGGACACAGTGGTCTAGGAGATGTAGGCTTGTGCAGCAATAGCCAGTGATAAATAAACTGCCTGACCTTGTAGTAGTACAAAAGCTTTAAGAGATTTAAGACCTTACAAACAAAGCTGCAGTATGATATCTCAACCTAAAATGATAAAATTTTCAGAAAGATTTCATAAAATACTCATGCTTTCCGCATCAATCCTGTTAGTCTTGTTCAATTATCAAGTGTCACTCCAGTGGTTGAATAGTTCCTTAATTACCTAATTATTTAATGCAAAAATAAATAAATAATTTTTATTTGACCTAAGATATCCAGGGGAAAAAAAAATCAATTATTCTTAATTCAATAGTTATTTACTTAGTGATCCTTTACCAGTTTTGGAATTGTTGTTAGGCTTCAGAGTCAGCTTTGTTTGGGTTAATTGAATACTTTTAATTAAGATAGCTAAACCCAATCCTTATAACTTTAAACACATCCCCAAAGGCAGCACTTGATTAAAAAAAGGCGAAAGAATATTAATATTTGAAGTACAGCATATACTCTACTGGTTTGCAAGCTGGATTAATAAAGAGGTTAATAATCACACTTTAGAAAACATTGACATAAATTTAATTCCCTTTTTTGGAGGAGGTTACTAGTCAAGTTAATTGGTGCTTGTCCGTAATAAGGGCAAAAATAATAACTTCATTATTTATAATAGTATTTCACAGAGATAGCTCTAAATACATGCTAAGACTATACTCTTAGAAAGTGCGTGGTTTGCTACTATGAAATGATAAAATTATGTTATACTTCTTCAGAAGACATGTAAGAATTATCTGTTTACAAACAAAAATGCTGTTTCCCACAGAAAAAAAATCAAGATGTGCCAACGAAGTAAAATTTCAAACATTTCCCAAAGATATTGAATCACATTATCTTTTCCACAAATACAAGTGAAAATGAAATTTTGTTTGAAAAAGTGTTTAGGGAAACAAACGTCAAGATGATCCATATTGAGGTGCTCAGAAGCCATACTGAGACCTGGTATGATTTTGAGTTTGAAAGGGAAAAGAGACAGTATTTGGAGGAGGAGCAGCAGAGAGATAGCATGCTAATGAATGAGGCTATGAAAATGCTGCCATCTGGATTTGTTTATTCTCTATGACAATCTCTAACATGTTCAAGTTTGGCCTATCAGCACAGAATTTTATATCACGTCTCAAAGCTGCAGGCTTTGGAACACCCTTTGGAGACCAGAAGGACAATGAAACAGCCCTAACTCACAAAATACTTCTGTTTTGTAAGTAAAATTTCTAACTCTTCTCTGAAGAGATGATCTTCTGATTTTTTTTTTCCCTCTGGTGTCACACTAATATCAATGCACACTTTGAAATCCCAAGGATCACTGTATACCTGAGTAGAACTCCACACACACATTAATGTTGGGTTCCCAACCGTTGTACTCCTTACATAAGGAGTGTACATTACTGATTCACTCCCTGTTTATCAAAAAATTCTTTAGCTCTGTAAATTCTGAAGACAGAAGAGACTCTTAGGTCACCTAACCTGTCATGGAGATTTAGAATAATAGAGTTTAAAGAATTGCATTCAGGTACTTCCCTTTGAAAACTAATAACTAGTGTTTGATTGAGGCACGGGTATGCTGTGAATTCAAGAAAATCCATTTCTGTTGTGTAAATATTAAGATACTTTGGATCCACCCTTCTCCATTATGTTCTTTGTAACTACTAATCACCTTTACAATTTAAAAAATCTGACATTTTTCGTATCAATTCTATAACCTGTCTCCTTTTATCTTTGCATGTCAGATTAAAGATATACTTTATATATACAACTTTCTGCCTATGAAGAGATTTAAATAATAATTAGATTACATCTCATGCTTTTATTTACAACCTATAAAGAATTACTTTATATAATCCCTGAATAATATAAGAATTTAGTTTGAAAGGAACCTCTGCAGCATATTTAGTCCAACCACCTGTTCAAAACAGGGGTATCTTCAACAATGTTGATCAGATCGATCAGAGCTTGCCCAGCCATGTTTTTAATATCTCAAAGGACAAAGATTCCACAACCTCTCTTGGCAGCCTTGCTTAGTCTTACAGTGAAAATATTTTTTTTAACTTATTTTTGAATTTTCTGTGCTGCAAGTGTGGAAGTTCTGCAACTCTGTCCTTTTAACACATTCTCCCTACCTCTTAAGTCATGTTTCAGATTACTTTATATGCTTTCTCTGATTTCTCAAGAACTTTGTAAAAAATTCTTGTCACTTATGTTCTATTACTTGGATAAGCCATGCTGTAGATGTTGTTAAATCACTGGTCTGCCTGCATCCTTCCTGTCTGCAACCTTCTTTTTCCCATTATGTCACCCTAGCTGCATTTGTTGTGGTTCGTGGCAACTATGACTGTCATATCTTATTTGAGTCATTGTTGTTCAGGGTACATAACCCATAACCCACAACAGTCTGCAGTCACTGGCCTTAGATGTATAGCCTTGACTGTTTGAAAACACACTTTGTTTGAAGGCTCACAGTTATTGAAAATATCTAGGACGGTTCAATATGGTCACATAGATTCATCACTATTTGTCACTTTGTTAAGTCTTATTTCATCAACTCTATTTTGAACTACACTTTATGTTCAATGGCACCAATTTAATAATTACTTCCAGCTCATTCACAAAAACAATCAATAGCGTTTTCCCCAGCACTGACTCCTAAGAAACCTTTAAGCAGAAGCATACAATTTGGTAGGAATTGTGCAAGAATCTGCTTTAATCCATTTCATGTATGTTCTGTTATAATTGTCAGTTAATACTGTAACTTCATGAGGTATCAAGTCAAATATCTTACAAACTCCCTCTATGTTTGTGTAATTGTCATCGTAACCATTACTATCACTGCAAAATACACCATCCAGGATTTTCTAAGACCTGCTTTCACTAAAACCATGTTGATTGACATTAATGACATTCTTATAATTTAGTTCTTTATTGATTAAATCCTAAATAAAAGATTTCAATATTTTCCTTTGGTCTGATGCCAGACTAAGTAACCTTTAATAATAATTACAAGAGTTATTTTTAAATAGTCATATTTGTACTTGTGCAGATTTCAGAAATTTACCTATTCCTCTGTGACCTAACTGTGAAAATGATTTTGTAAATATTACCAACAAATATTGCTTTCCATGTTACAGAAACCTTTGGGTGCCTACTTTTTGTAGCTATACTTGAAAACCAATATTAAAAAGAGCACAAGGTATTAAAAGAATTCTATAGCTATTCAGACCGCTACTTTTGAAAAATACTTGGCTATGATAACATGATGCTGAATATAGATATTTTATCCAAATTCAATTAAGTAAAGGGAAGGAGTTCAGCTTATGGGTCAGATGACATGACTGTATGACACACGTTACACAACTACACATACTAACAATGGCATCATTTAATACTTTATAAACTGGGTTGTGACACAATACTTTGTAAACTGGACAGTGATATAAGGCAGAATGTAATTTTGCCTAGTTCATAATTTGACATCCATAGTCCGTGTTCAGTTCTACAATTTGTAATTATATTACTGAATAATTAAGTAGTCAGAGTATTAAACTAATCAAACTAAAATTATTAGTTTTAAATTATCTAATAATTAGTAAATTATTAGGTATTAAACCCACTTTTATTAAGGACTTCAGTATAAATACACAAAACCTAAAAGATCTACATTTGAGTGCCTGCAAGATACTAGTACTACAGACAAGTTTTAATCGACAGGAAAATCTTAGAGACGTTTGAATATTTCCCCATAGTAGTTATTTGTGAAACAGCCTTCTGCTTGTTATCATCAGTGAGACCAAACCAGAAGTGGGTGAAAAAGAGAAAATTACTTTTGCAGTCTCAATGCTTAGAGTAACATGTGAGAAAAAATGTCAGTGTGGATGTTTTAGCATCCCAAATAATATCAAAAGTTAATATTCTTCCATCATTCAGGAACAGCAGAAGTCCTGGTCCTGTGGTTTCCTGCTTTTTGATGACCTCCCTGGCATCATAGGAAGAACTGACAAGAACTCATGGAATGAGCCTGGTTCATCTAAGAATGACGAGTAGAGTGAGTAGAAGGAAATGGGAAATTCATACATTTGGAGAGCTTACAAAGAGCTCTTCCCTGCTAAAACAATATGATAACCAAGAACTTGTGAACCACCACACGAGTTTGGAAAACTTAGTTGTTTTCAACCAAATTTGTGTTGCCAAATAATGAAAACTTTCAGCTTTTCATTGCGACAGCCAATTTAGACTGAAAAACAGAAACTGAAGGATGTGATATGTATATATATATATGCAAATTTCCAGTGATTTCCAGATTATCTGTTAGTATGAAACTGCAGAGAAATTACATATAGAACAGAAAAAATATGCTATCCAGGCCTTCTTCCATTAGTATAAGATTGTTCCTAGGTGTTAACTCTGCATTTCAGAAAGAGTAGCAATTTTTCTTGGCCAATTGTAAAGACTGCAGGCATAACACGATAGTCTGTAAAATGGAAAGCCAAATGGTTTACTCCTTACAAAAAGGAAGATAAGGCTGCTGGATGAAATCTAAAAGACAGCCATAAGCTAAAAACTTCAGGAAACTATGGGCTACATAAATGCTTGAATATTCCTAGTTATTATCCTGTTCAGCTTCAATTATTTACTTTCTCAGTGAGGACTCAGAAAGAGTTAATACATCTCTTTTTTAAGATTACTGTTTTATAATTCAACAGAATACAAATTTGTATTACATTTAACATTTATCAGAATACCATTTGTTTCCAATTCAAATTAATAATTAAATAATTTATACAATCAGAATATTTTTTTAAGACTCGAGATGCTGGAATGGAATAAAGCATTACTATTAAAACACTGCCAGACTTATGAAACTGTTAAGTTTGGAAGCTAATTCCCTAGAATATTGGATGAGATATGTGCAATTAATCATTCTTTAATTGGCAAATGTATCGTTTACATAAATTCATTATCCAAGAAGTCATCACTACCTGGAAGTATTGTCATTTACTGAAAAATAAAGTTGTCTTGCATCTCGTCTACAAATAAAGTAGTTTGTGATATATATAGTAGAACATAAATAATAGTGTCATAGTGTAGTAGAAAATGGATATTTCAATATAAATTAGATGTCCTTTATTGAAAATATTCTCATAAACAAATAATATGTAATAAAGAATACAATTAACTTTTAGAATACAATGGTAAATATTTGTATATTTTGAATTTAATTGAAAGCAAATCTTCAACTGGTATACTGGTTGCAGAGTTGATTCTTTTTGTGTGTATTTGTGAACAACACCTGGCTTTTGATATTGATATATAGGCATTCATGACTTCACATATTCAGTGGGAACCATCAGCACATGATCTTGCATCTGAATGTTGAACAAAATTGCTATTCAGTCAACCAATAATGAAGGGATATTGCCAGATGGATCCTGCCAGATGTTAGCAATTAATTATTGATATATTTTGAGGAATATTTAAAGGGATATTAAAATATAGTCTTCCTGCATGACATTGCTGCATTATATTGATAGTTGCTAATTGGATGAGCTTTCCATTTCTTACCTTACACAAAATGTTAAAACATATTCTTCTGAAGAAATCAAAGATTTCTGTCAGGTTATCATGTGGCCTATTGAAATCGGGTTTGGAAGAGATGGTTTCAGAATGCATTTTAAAATAGATTAATGATCACACAGAAATGCATTTTCCATTCTCCTCAGCTTGTTTGTAAGTTTTTTTCTCTGTTTTCTAGTTTAAATGCATATTTCAATACCAACCATAAGGCACTAATAAAACATAACGAAAAAAAAACGCATCCTCTTATTAATGGTCTGATTATGTTTTTGAAGTGCTGAAGGACAAGTAGAAATGCAATTTACCCAATCTATGATTTACAAGTTATGATGCAATAGTTCAGCTGTCAACACTAAAGATTGATGTCCTCTGCTTCACAGAGTAGGGACAGCAGTAGAAAAACCACCACAGAGACTTATTCACACTGTACCAGTAATACAATGTTTATCAAGCCTGTCCTTGGTACTATAGCTCATTCTTTGCCAGCTCAATTTCAGTGTCTCAGCTGGGTGGCAAACAGCATGACAGTGGTTTCTGTGATATGAATACTTGTCTGTAACATCTAACCTGTGGGATCTGGGCGGAGACCACCTCGTGTTTCCAATCCAGCTTAGAACTGACATAGTAATGTCACCAAATAAACACAACATTTTATTTGTATTTCTGCTAAAATAAATGAATTTTATTTTTGCAATGCCTGAAAGTGGTCTTTGAGCCTATTTCTGCTCGAATGCACCTTTGATGTTAAAATAGAGCTAGACATGTAGTTCCCCTTCTGCAAGAAACAGTCTTCACAGATTGCCATCTCATACCTTGCTCTTCAGTTTAAATTCAGCTGTCGACACATTGGTGTCTGCATAGGTGTCTCTCACCTATGAGGTTCACTGTGTTTGTCCCGTGGGATTTTACATGCCCTAGGGTCTCCTGTGCTGGCTCTTTCTGCCTTTATGAAGGGAATGAATCTCACGTTTGTCCTGCGTCACACCTTAGGGTATCTCAAATTACCATAGATGTCTATGTAGTTAAATTAAGCCACAAGTTAATGTAATCAGTGGAACCTAAACAGTAATTCAGCTAAATGCAATCATAATCACTGTGCAATTTGGTTGCCCTAGCACAGGCATCCACCAGGATGCCCAATGTTATCAAAGACATCTTCAGCAGGGGGGCAACAGATACAACAGAGGACTTCTGGAGGAACTGTTACCTCCTGGTGTACAAATCAGATGTGAGGCTGGATATGGTCACCTGAACTGCTTTCCAGCCTCTTTTGGATTTATTAAATTGACTTCCACTGGCTGTAATGAGGAGTTGAGCTACCCAATGGCGCAGTAGATAACCACACAATCGGAACCACAACCCTAATTTTTTTAATCTTGAGCCAAATTCTACTACTGAAACTTTAGAATGGTCTCTCTACATTCAAGCTTTCAGACATCATGTTCCACGCTTCTGAAGTGACATCAAAATTGAGAAGGGAATCTACAGAACTAGAATTTGTATTCTGAATCACCACTTCATGTTTAGACTGTGTCACTGGCGCCCCAGCAGATGCAGGGTTCTCGCTCAGATATTGTCTTCCTCTCTCCCTCCCGCTCCTGCCTCCCATTGCTCAGCTTGCCTTCTCCCTTACCTGAGCTCTGGCACTCAAAATTGGACTGGGACTTCCTCTTCTCAATAACAAAACATTTCTCTCAACTGTATCTATAGTAAAATACACATACTTATGACTGTTCCTGGCATGGAAAAGCCAGTTCCATATTATTAAACTCTTACTCTCCAAAAGGACCCCATGCAAAAGGGTTCCCGGCAATTGCTTTTAGACTGTGCTAAATCCTTAACTAAAACACCAGGCTGTAGATAAACCTATAATAGTACCTCCTGCTCTTTCTGATGCTCTTCAGCCATTGTGCTGCTGAGTGCAGTGAAATCATGAAAGCAGGGGAGAACAAAGCGCATTCTTTGGCCCATTGATTCACTCCTTCTGATAGGATTCGATTTCTTGTTCAGACCTTTATTTCCGATTTCCACCCTGGGACTAGTTCAACAGATTCTCCTTTGAGAACCTGGGTCATAATTTCTGGTTGCAGGTACGTGTCTGTGTCACTTGTTGAAGGTTGGTCTGCATTTCACAGATTCTTAACACTGTAAAATATATATCTTTGAGTTCTTGCATTTGGTTGTAATTCTTTTTTTATTTCTGAACATATATTTTTCAGTGTACATGTCCAATTCAATCAGTTTGTGTGCTTCTGTCAAAGCAATTGTCAACTGTAAGGATGCATGAAATGACATCTCACATTAATGGTAGCTGGTAGATCCTGAGAGTATGACCATTTGCATGGTTATTTGCACTGATCACACATCTGGCATCGTTCTCATCTCTGTGTATACCTGTCTTTTTGCAGAACTCTTTATACTTTTTAAATTTCAGTGAGCAGTAAGCCTACTTTTTATTATCCTATTTGACTGCAAAGGGCCAGGAACCTGTTTGATAGTGTGCAGGATAGTATAGATGCTAAGAGGAATTTTAAAACATATATGTCTATTAGCAGCTGTATTTAGAGTTCATTAAAATACTTCAAAGCAACATCTTCCCATGTGCTGCCTCTCCTCCACCTGCCCCACTCTGTTGGTGTGGAGCTTCTCCCTCTTGAATGTGCTGAGCTGCTCCCAGGGTGAGACAATCTATCTCAGCCCTTCCTCTCTTAGATTTTCCACAGGACTAGAGAAGCAGCTGCCAGACCAAGGTAACCACACACTCCCCTCCTGTCTACCTCCACAAAACCATTTTTTTCCCATAGAACCCATTCAGTATTTTTACAATAATTTGAGGAAGGGGAGGGAACCCAGTTAAACTGTCCCACTGTTAACACTGTTGACATAACCTAAATACAGCTACAAATTATGTCCCACCAGCCACCTCTTTTCTGCAGTTGTCATACTCAGGGTGCATCTCCAGCAGACAGGTTGGACTAGAATATTGTGCACAATAGAATTTCTTCTCTTCATACATTTCTTGTAAATTTTCTGCAAATTCTGAAAGCTTTCAGACTTGTCCTTCTGGTATTCCATAGGTAAGGAGTTTTCTCAAACCACAAAACTGCACCAGTGTGCCAGGGGAGAAATCAATTGCATGGTCATAGTCTGGGTTTTTTTCTACTACTTTTTCTACCCTACTCTACCCACCCCATTTCACGTAGAAGTTAAACAGCAAGCAACAAATCTGAAGCAGTAAATTACAAATAGGACTGTCTGAGATGATAGATACATTTCTATCAAATTTAGAACTCATTCTGTGTGTGTACATTCTGAGGATAACACCACTGATGTATAAATGCAGCAGAGATTTAATTAATTAGTAAATAGTAAGTAATAGATTCGTAAACGATTCATGACTGCCTCTTTCATTACATGCAATAAGATCCAATGGAAAAGTACCATAGTTAGAAACACAAGAGTGGGGAAGGAATATTCAATCAGTATGCAGAAGACTCTGATTGAAAAGGCAGTTTTAACACAGGCTCATTGCTTTCTGCACTTTGCTTGGTAGCCATTCAGGTTTGTTTATACTGCTTTTCCTATCAAATCCACAAGAAACATTTTCCTACCTCTTATAATTTAATTTATACACATCCAGTGAAATATTTTGTGTGCATTTTGTGGTAGGATTAAAGGGTATTTTTAAAATTTTAAAATCCACCTTGAATTATCCATGCTGTCATGAAAAAAAGTATGTATTTAGGAAGTCATATTGAAAGGGTATTTGACGTGAGGTAATAATAGCTGTTTGATATTTTTCAGCTGAAATAGCTTTGGCTTGTAAGATTCGGAAAGTGAGCAATTTTTAAAACTCTAAGACAGGAAAAAAAATTTTTATCTAGCTCAGACATATACAAATAGAAGAAACCATTTTTCCTCATGTTTTCCTTTGTGATGGTTTTATTTTTACCAGAATGTAAAGCTCCAACTGTAAACAGACCGTGACATACTGTGTCTATCTTGATATATTGTGCATGTATCAATGTAACTTTATTAACTTCAAGGCAAGTTCACTTACTTCTACCTGATGAAAATCAAGATTACTTATAATCATTTTGAAATGGCATACATAAAAATTTTATAAACCAAGAATAGAGGTTAATATGTTGTCCAGAATTGAGGTCTTAATGCACAGTAGAATGAAAGAAATTATCTGGGTTTTGCTTTAAATAGTAAGACAAATTACTGCATTTCTGCAAAGCAATATTAACAAAATGACTAGATAGCAAGAAAAATTCTTACATAGAATTGAAAATATGACAGTAAAACAAACATGACATTAGGAGAGTTTGATTTGGATAGGCAGAGTTTCCAGAGAAAAGACACATGAAACTATAACAACATTACTTGGGAACCTTTGTGTCATCTACTGACTGAAATTAATGGAGACATCCATCTCCAAAATGAAGGTAATTAACAAATATGAGAGGTTTATACAGTTATATTTGTAAAAAATGTTTCCCCAAAATTATGAAACCAATTATTTCATAAAAAGCCTCATGAAATACCATTTAATCCAATAGGAATCTTTCCAGTGATTTCAGGGAGCTTTATTTCCAGTCTTGTAACAATACATCAAGGCATTCATAGACAATAAATGCTGGTACCAAAATTACTATTATTATTATTATTTATCAGACGGGAGATTTTTATAGTAGGCTGACTCTGACACTAACTTCTCATCTGTTGACTGGCACTGCAGATTTTTGAGAAAAGGTTATAATTATGCCGGTACAGTCATTTGTACCCTTACCACTGACTCACCTGCACCATTAGTGTGACACTAACATCCTTGATTCTGAGGAAGGAACAATGACTTCAGTGAGTGCCTGCCTATTTTTTCTATACAAAATGCATTGTTTAGGCTTATTTGGGTTTGGAATTCAGCTGCTACCACAAGCAATCCATAGTTAAACTCATGGGTGTCTTGCATAAATGGTTGCATTTGGTCATGTGATTAGCAGAGTGTGTAGAGATGATTGGAAGTGAATATAAAAGTGTCAGCACTTTTATGTGTGCACTAGATGCATTAGATGCACTAAATACATCTAAATGCTCTAGAAAGAGCAAATCCACCGATACTTTAAAAATCATTAATTTCCACAGAAATCTTGACTTTTTTGCCCTTATCCAGTAAGGGCTAAAATGTCACTTAGTAAGCCAGTGTAACTGATGTGTGGTGCTGAGCCTGGGAAACTAAAGGAAATTAATTAATACATTGCTTGATTAGTTTCTTTTACTACTTATTAATAGATTGGCTTTCTCTTTTGGTAATAATGAAACCTCTGCTTCTTTACAGATGAGTAAAAAATAATCCTAAAATTTCAATTACTCACATCTCTATCAATTATTCCTTGTTTTCAAATTTGCTTTTCTTTGACCTTATCAGAATCATTCCCTTAACTCTGCAAATTCCCCTTCACTCTGCAAATTCTCCTTCACTTAGGTTTCTTGGGCAACTTAATTTGCTTCAGCACGCTTCTTACACACATTTTGACATTCATCAGCTGATAAATCAGGCCACCTAGTAAATATAAATGAGCAATCATCACTGAAAAACCTTCTCCCTCACTGATGTTCACTCCTGGATGGAAATGTTCTGTATGTTAACTCAGGTATCACAATTTTGCCTGTGATGTCATATCTTTGAAAACAATGTAGATCTGAGCAGTGCTTCACTCCATGTTGCCATTTGCAGCTCTGTTTTTCTGATTTACTCATTACAGACCAGCCTCTATTAGTCTGTACCAATGAAAGCAAGATTGTTTACTGTTCACAGCAGTGTTGTCTCTCTGATTATCTAAAATTCATCCACACTAGCAGAGTGGTGGTGTCAAAACAAGGCCTTTTACGTCCAGCAAATCTTTTGGTGCTTCCACAAAAGTTAAGTTGGTTTCTTAATAAGCTTCTCAGGGTAAAAGTGAACTATCTTAATCACAGAGTTATTCCAGTTATTCTCAATAGCCAGGCAGACGCTGTAAGAAACTAAATGGGAACCTCCAAATTGTAACTTACAATGATTTTTAATAACATCAACATAGTATTGAGAACCAATATTAGGCAGCAAGAATTAGAGCTTTCTTTTATTGTCAAGTTCTATTAAAATCTTGCTGGAGTCAATGTTTCCTGTGGAGTTTGCAGTCTTGTGTATTATACCTGCCAATCTTTCAGGAAAAAATAAAAATAAGAATGCATAAGCAACAGAATTAGGTGAAATGTGGCATAAACTTCAAATGTCAACATCTCAAAAGTATTCTCTGTAGAAATATATTATTCATAGAAAAAATTCATTGGTTTAAGGAGGGGGATAAATGATCCTTATACATATGTCTCTCTCCCTCTCTCTCTCTTTATTCTTGTCATTTTGAGACAATACTGAGATGCTGAAGAACATTTCCAGCAATGAAAATTACAGTTTATAAATATTTCACACAACCAGATGATCTTACTCGATTAATTAGTTTTCAAGAAGCAAGTTAAAAACCATGAAAACATCAAAAAAACCTCTCTGAATAATTTCTCAAAGAGAAAATTGGTAAGCAAAATTTCCTTTTATAGCATCTGTATTACAAATTGCCAGGGCCACCTATCTCTAATACATTGTTGCAAAAGAAAAGAAAATTTCAGTATTACTTTGATAGCTTTGATTACTTTGATTACCTTGACTACTTTGATAGATTTTACATAATTAAAGATCTTATTTACCCTGACAGGAAAAAGCCAACACATCTTTACTAGAATACAAACATGAAAGAGTAGCACTTTCAGGGCAGAATCTTAATTTTGGTTCTAAATTATTTTAAAAATACAATCTACTACATAATGGGACCCATCTTCTGTCTTAAACTCACATCTAAAATCTCTTAAGCCCACTCAATATGTATGATAAATATCAGTTAGAAATTAGTGTTTTCTCACATTAGTCAGAATGATTCAATACCCATTGAATCGACATCAAAGTCCAGTAATAGATAAAGATGATGTTAGACCACTAATCACTACAGTAAGGGACCTTTTTTCTTGCTTAAAATAGACATTTCAGGAAAACATATAAAAATTAAAGCCAAAGTTGAGTTTACAGTGGTTTTGATGTTGATAAAAAGTTAGTTTTAGTTAGGATTAACCTATATGCATGTTGAATGCATTTCAATCTCCAGTTTTTAATTTTTTATAAGAAGAGGTAAGGATTCCACAAGTTTGCAAATAGAATATAATTCAAAGATAGTATTTTTGCATTCCCATTGAGCCAGGAGCACCAACATAGGAAGCAGGACCTTCAGCTGCACTAGCTCAAAGATCCAGCTTCCTAACTGAAAAAAAAAAAAAAATCAGTAAGAGAGGGAAAAACCTGTTTCATCCTAATACAGAGTAAAAGCTACACTCATTTCTAATTAATGCATAAAGTGAATTTTCAATTTCCTAACACTTAAATGGATTTCCTTGATAGGGGTAAAAAGGAAACTGGCATATTTTTCAGTACATACATAAATGTAAAATCCATATTTTATTTTTAAGAAGGAAAAATTATGGTATGGGAGCAAAATAAGTGATGGTTTACGTAAGTGTTGAAATTTGGGGGGAAGGTTCTCTAGAGGTAGTGCCCTGCAGCTCTGATGAAACTGAGTTGTTGGGAGGTACAATTTCTTCTCTTTCAACAGCACTTTTTATTCCCCAGCTAATTCATAGAATTCAGTAGATAGCGGCCTTCAAAATTGGACGAAATTATCCTAATAATGAGAATGTAAAGCAATAGTCAAAGGGTCAAAGGACATGGGCAGTTCCCCTCCTATACCTTTTAATTGCCAAAAGAAACAATGTTCAATACATTTAAGCTAGATTTAGCTAAATATAGTTAGATTATTTATTTTTGTTTGAATGAATTCTCTCAGACAGCAATACCACTGTGCCTACCACTAAAAATAGCCATTGCCCAAGCTGCAAGGCACTCATCTGAAATATCCCAGCAAGTCACAACACGGTCTTCTACTCTCTAAGGCTGCTGAGTCTGTAGGTATCCCTGCATAGCTACTGCCTACTGCATATTCTGTGCACATACTATGTAAATTATGTATTTTGATTTTCTATTACTCTCAGAATTTTCTTTCCTTACTTGAGGCCTGCATTTCATCCTTTATTATCTAAATGGCTTCTGTCTCAGCATGGCTGCACCACAGTCCCTTCGGAAGACTTTGAAAGGTGCCAGTCTTGGAAACATTATTGAACTGATGCACTTACATAAGATAGATTACTTCAGCAGGCACCGAAAACTTATACACAAGCTAAGTGCTAAGTAAACTGATCCAGACTTTATTGCCTGGAAACAAGAAAAGAAATACAATATGAAAAGATAACAACATATATCAGCATAATACGGTTGATATTTCTTCTTTAGTTTGAGTCCCTGACAGTCCCAGAAACTGAGCTCTGATCCTGCTTATCAAACAAGTGTCCTGTTGTTGTAGGCTGGGGACTGCAACTGTTACTGGACACTCATCATCCATCAGTTGTTATCTACTCTCCCCTCTAAAATTTAGCAGTCACATTTTAAGCTCAAATGTGCTGCATTTATCTATTATAAATTATTTCTAATGTCACAAAGCAGAGGTCCAACACTGGCTTCACACTATGAACTATTGAAGAAGTGGTATCTGGAGAAGCATCCAGTGGATGTGTTAAGAAGAAGAGCACAAACCAGCACAAACCAGAAGGAAAGCAGCAAAAAAGTGGTTGTAGTGCCAGAGCTGCTAAAAAGCACTCAGAGTAAAGCTAAGAAAAGCTTACTGGAAAATGGTAAAGGTGTTCCAAGTATCAAAATTTCTAGTACAGTTCTGGTTCATTATTCTTTCATTACTAAAGCTTTATTATTCTCTGGGATCACAGTGTAGGAGGGAGGGAAAAAACAGCAAAAAAAAAACCCTTAAAACATGAGTAGAGCAGTCAGCAGTGTAGTGGCTGAAAATAACTTTCTACCTCTTCTCATCAGCCACCAATGCAAAACCCTTCCAGTGACCATAAAGAAATTCTGTAAGAGACTCATGAAATCCACTGCCTTCTCTCAATGAATATATAAAAACTTTTCAATGGCAGGTGGAAGGAATGTTGCAACTTCAGTTATGAAGGCTTAGACTTATGCCTTGAAAAATCAAAACATATCTCTATTACAATGTATTTATATGCTGGGTAGATATTCTCATTTAAAAATTGGTTTTACTGAGTTTAATAAAATCACTCCTGTCAATTAATATCAACTGAAGATGAACTTTTCTTGTCACTTGAGTTTCTTCTGCTGCTTTTTCCTGATACTGAAATCTCTTTTTCTTGTACTATGAGATGTAAACTGGGACACCCTACAATCCCAGTCTTTTCAGACTCTCCTCGGATGGAAGCCTTTCCATGTCTCTATCTTAATTCATGCTTGAACTCTCCACATGACAATTTGATCCACTCTAAGTAGGTTACCATGCCAACCTCCTTAACACTAACCTTTGCGAGAAACCACAGAAAAATTGCCAAATAATACAGGGTAACTGTTCTAAAATAAGAGCAACGTTTTAAAATGCTACCACCTGGTGGTAACCACTAGCAAAACCTTGAGACATGGTAAAAACTGACGACTATGTACTGACTCTGACTAAATACAATTTTAAACCTTACAGGCGTTGCAAACTGGTAAATGTGTGTTAATGAGATGGGACAATGTTACACCTACAATGTCCTGTAGCTACACTCAAGAGAGGAAATATGAAACACCGAATCTCATACATCTAGTGGCATGGGTTATGCATTTTTGTCCGCCACCATTCATACATGTATCTGTGGATAGAAAGCCAAATGTAAAGCCTCCTAAACAAGACAGTTGCAGAGGTGGTTCACTGCTTGGTGTTGAATGAGTATCTGTTTGTCTCGGTACAGAAAAAAAAATATAAAAATACAGTTACAAAAATACAAAAGGAAAAAATGCTGAATTTTCTGCAGGTGCAATTGCACTGACTTCAGCTGAGCTACTGGCACAGGAAAACTCCCTTTGGAGCTCCCTTTGGTGACTGCGTTATGGAGCCTGGTATGCATTAATCAGTTGCTAAGATAAGGTAAAGGAGACGAACGAGTGTTTCTACAAATATCCAGTGATAGCTATTAAAATCTTTACGGTTGCCACTTTCAAGTAATGAAATCCCTATTCTCTGGGCAGGGAAAGCAAGAACATTGAGTGCTTTGGTGAAGTCAGCTGGGCAAAAGTGTAGACTCTTATCACAGACACCAAGGACCTGGGCCTGATCTCACACTGAGTCAGTACAGTGCTTTCTCTCCTGGCTTCAGCTGAATTAGTTGTGATTCATATTGGATGGAGATAAAAAAAAAAAGGGTCTTCCTCCAAGTCTAATTAATTTTTGTTTTCGTTCTCACTTGCATCCGAATTATCAATGGACAGTTGATACATATGTATTAAAATTTCCCTGATAGCTCTGATGATAGAAGCATATGTGTGTTTCAGAGAGTGCTGTGTGTCAGGGTACCCGGAGAATATGGTTTTAGTTGGTACAGACAGATCATAAGGGAGGATACCCATAGATATGAGAAAAATGCTTGATAATTTGCATAAGCAGCTGGCAGTATGCTCAGAGGCCCAAAAGCTCCCACCACAGCTGCAGATCACCATCAGACTGCTCTGCCCTTGCTCCTGAATGGCTTCTGTGTAGAAGATACAGAAATTACTTTCCTTTTCTGCCTTTCAAATTACTGTTAAGCTTAGAGTTAAATGTGCTAGCTCTTCCCTTTCCCTCAGAAATAGGAAATTCTTCCCCGTATGTGAAAGCTTCTTTCCTTTTATGGGTATCAAAGCTGTTTTTTTTTCTTCCTCATACGTTCAGTTTCCTAATCCAGAATCATTATGTTGACTGACAGATGCATAATATCCAGAAATGCATGGTAAAGTGGACAAAGAATATAACCTTAGCTACAGTATAATATGTCATGTAAAAAGCTATACAGTAGCAGTTGTGATACTTCAAATTTCCTATATTATTTCCTGTACTGAATGACAGCATATAGCTGTGATATCTATTTGCACTTACTTTTTATGATGGGCATTGCAGAAACTAACTACTGTGGAGTACAATGTAGTTTATTCAAACGAGTAAGGGAACATACCACACAAGAAGATCCTTGCCATTTTTCCTGGAATAAGGACAAGATTTTAGCCACCCTTTTATGTCTATCCAATTGGTTTTGGTCTATGTCATTTCAGATGCACAAAAGCAACAGATCCTTCCAATTATTTAAGCCCATCTTCAGTCTGAGTGTGTAGCTGGGACTGAAGTGGAGGGTGCTTTGCACATCCGTTTGTTCTTTATTCATTATAAGTAGCTGCTACTAAATTCATGTTGATAATCAAAGGCATTTTCCTGACTTTTTATTTATTTTACTCATATTTCTGAAGAACAATCAAGAAATAAGAATTAGTTTTTTTGACAATGTCTCTTCAGTCTGCACCCATGATTGCTACTGATGTTCATTGGTACCTGCAGAACAATAGGCCATCTCTTTTCAACACTTATTTGTCTCTGGAAAATCACAAAACACTAAACATACTTAATATTCTCAGGTTGCACATCTTGTGAACCTGAGTATTGACCTGTCTTAGCCTCAAATGACAATATGGTAGTGCTTTAAGAGCCTTGCTGAGTAACTAAGGTAGTGATAGATTGGAAAAACAAAGTCACTCTATACACACACTTCAGCCATTAAAGTTAGATTAGGTATTTGCAGTTTGAAGCCTGGCTGGTAAAAGGTCTGATTGCCCAGCATTTTGTCAATGCCCATAAGCAGAAGGAAGTATACATCCAGAGAGAGGAATGAAATCACTGATGGGAGCCTCTGGTTCAAGTAGAAATCAGAAACTACTAGGTAAGTGCAGTGCGATTAAAATCAAGATAGCATAGCTGGCACTAATAAACAAGAGCTTCAAGAGGGACAATCTAAAGCAGTGTGAAGAGCAAGGGAGACAAAAAGGATGAAGGAGGAAAGAATGCCATATTTCAGCAGAAAAGACAGGATGTTCAGGATGTTACATTTAGGTTTGAATTTCATGAACAAACGAAATTACTTCACACGTGATGAAAAAAAACCAAACGTCTGCAAACAACTCGTACAACTCAGTTTTCTCAGACAGGAAAGTGCTTAAGCAGATTTTAGGTCATAGCACCAAACAAGAGTGGAAGGGGAAATCAAGGTCGTGCTAATGGAGGTGAAAACCAGAAAGAATATTTGGGATGCAAAGCAAAAGTCTGAAATTAAAAGAGCCAGTCACACGAAATACGACTCCAATCGTTAATATAGGCAAAGATGGAAATCAGCCAAGAATATAGCTAGACCATTATAAAAATAGATTATAATACAAAATGTAGTAAAAAACTCTTTAGAGGGGTGGTTCTATCGGACATTATTCTATTAATAGAAATGTCTGTGTGTAGCATTTTTAAAAGTTTCAAGGATAGCAAGTCATTTGCACCTTCATTACATACATACTGATACATCAGAATGCAGAAAAGCTATATAACATATTTTATAATAAAACAAAAAAGAGGAAACAAAGTGTTAGCTGCATTGCTAAAACAGTATAGAATTTGGCCTCACAAAGAAGCTGAAGAAATCTAATAAATTAAAAAGCAGAAATAAAGCTACGTATAGAGACTCCAGCCTCAAGTACCAGATAGTTTTCAGGACTAGTGATTCAAGGAACTAAATTTGAAATGTGGTCACTCAGCAAGTACTTAACCCCCAATATAGATCTTGTTTTATAGAACAATCATGTAATCATGTCTCTTTAAATAGTCTTTTTCAGCAAAGGAGATATTTGCCTTGATTTTTCAGCCTATTGCTTTGTACCTGATCTAAAAAAAGTAAACACATCATAAGTGAGAAAATTATTTAAAATGCTGGTCTATTCTTCAAAGGACTTAAGTCCAGGGATTTCTAGAAAAGAAAGCAAAGGAGGTCCTGGAGGTGAAAAATCTAAGACCAGACCCACAGAGAGCAGCCTGTGACTGGGCAGTCATGACAGAAACAACTAGGCAAGTAACCTGAAATGCTAAGCAACATGGCCAGACTGATCCTTGGTGTAACTCCATTTATTTGGGGGAATTTGTATCCCAGACAACTGTTGTGCTGAGTCTGATTCAAACCTGATGTAAGCAGGTTCAACTCCCTTGAGTTGAATGCAATACGACCAGCTTAGCGCAGGAGGTCTGAATTTGGCATAACATGTCTCTTGTAGTGAATTGATTTTGCAAAACACCACCGTTTGTCAACCCTTTTGATATCTCCAGTCTCAGGAGAACTGCCCCCTTCTAGTGCTGCATTGATTCACTGCTGAGTTGACCTTTACAAATGGACTGGAATAGAATGGAATTTAGTTTATATAATGTCTTTCATTCAGGAGATGTCTCCAGCCACTGATAAACCAATAATAATATGAAGATAACGTGTAGGCAAATATAAAAACAGTTGCAAATTAGGCAGCAGTACATATATTACCTTCAATGCAAGATGATTACAAATGAAAAAACGTTGTTTGCTTGTATTTGAGAGCTTTTCCCCTTCCCACTTACAACATAATGTCACTGAATTCATCTCATGGGCTAAGAATACATTGAACGGTAGCATAAATTCACGTGTAAATCATTTTACTAGTTCATTCTTTTGGTTTTAAAACTATTCTGTTTCTACAACGAAAAGTATGTATTTTTAATTGCTTTCCAGATTTCTATACAGTCATTTCTGAGATGTGTGAGGCTGTGCTTTGTAGGTCTTGGACACCTGTCTCTACAAAGCTGCCTGTCTCCCATAGCAAAACATTCTTTCAGGTCCATTACTTCCTTTCTATTTCCTGATATTTCTTTACCATGGAGGTAAAGAATTATCATCATGCATTTCATCTGAAAGACTGAAAATGCTTTAAAGAGTACAGGCCTGCCTTTATATTCACTCAGAGTTGTTTTATGCTTTGCAGGACTCCCAGCAGCTGAATTCCTTGGTACGCTCGTGATCCAGGGATCCATAGCATGGAGACAAAGAGTACATGATGCACTTGCTTTGCTAGAAATACAAAGGGCAAACATGAGAAACGGCAGGCTATGAGCATGAAAAGCAATGAAATCATGGAATAAGGGAATGCAAGGAATTTAATTTCAGGAAGGCTAATTTGGAGAGGCTTAGAAATGAAGACTAGGTGCTTCTCTGCTTTGTACCCGGTGTGGTGCACATCCCATATCAGATGCTGCTTTCCTGATGCATGTGGTCTATTTTCTTTCTGCTGTCATAGTATAACCCCAAATGATTAATGCATCATAAAACATACCATTGTGGGAGAATGTTGGAAGTTCTCAGAGATACCTGTCTTGTTTCTAAACACAGCTTTGTAAATCCGTTCCCTCAGTCCCTGTGATGGCAAAGGATTTCCCACTTTTCTGCACCACACAGCCCACTCTGAGTTTAGGGAACTTTTCAAATGTAGACTTTTATTTCTTTTTTAGAGTGGATATAGTAGATTGTAGCAGATGGCTCGTTCTGTCTGGTAAATCCTTCTTCATTCGTGGCTCATTGAACTAGTAGTGTCATTACTGCCTAACATGTTAATTTGGAATCCATGTGCTAAACTTCATTGCAAAATTTTATGATGAAGAGATTTGATTTCTGTGCACAATAGCTACTATTTCTTATTCAATATGGCAAAATTGATAAAGTTCCCTCTAGATATCTTTAAAAGCTGTATTTTCAGCTCTCTACCATTTGATTGGAAAAGCAAAATTTCATGATTCTGTGTCTAGTTGCTAGGAGGTTAATGCAAGAACATATTTCTTTCCTAGTGACTTGGAAAGCAGAAGATTAAAAAAAAATCACCTTCTTAATTCATCTAACATTAAATATATTTCAGATTTACAGCTGTATCTTTCAATTCTTTGCAACTCCTATTCCTGGCATAGAAGTTACTGAAGAACTTCTCATTTCACATACTGCACTGTTCATCTCTACAACATAAAGCAATCTGCACTGGAAGCACATGTTAAAAAAACTCAGAAATTAATCTTCAGCATTATGTAGTGGATTTCCACAGGCCTTTTAGTGATTAAAATTTTAATCACCTGATGATTAAAGGTTTCATTACTAGGCAATTAGTACTCAACGTTTAAGTGCCAGGCGTTTAACTCTGCATTGGAAATGGAACCGTCAGTGGCTGGGGATTGCAAAGTCAGACGGATCATAAGGCAGCGATGAAGGAAGAGGAAAGGAGCCAGGCAAGGTCAGAGGGAAAGGGAAGCTTCAGGGTGCAAGTGTATGAAGAGCATAAGCATCCCTTTCAGCAGGAGATTTAGCTCTAACAAAGGAGATATCAGGGTGCAGTGGGAGTCAGCAGCTCCCTGGGTGCCAGGAACAGGAGAGCCAGGGGCAGTGGGGTAGCCAACCTAGGATGGGGAAAGTTGTTCAGTCCTGTTCAGTGCTAATGTAGATCTTGAGTAAAAGCATAACTTGCCCAGAAACTGGTCACAAAGATTATTTGCTTACTCTTTTGTGTGTTTTGAGGACAAAACCACAGCTGAAAAACTATTTATTGTAGTACATTTTAACACTTGAATAGTTATTGTTGTTGTTTTCTACCAAAAGATATATTTAGCTGGAAACCTTCACTCTATTACCCTAGGCAAAATGAACTTTAATTTAAGACAGATGCATTTTTTTTGAGTTTGTCTCAGAATTGTAGACTTTGCATATTGGCAGTGAGTGTTGAAATACTGAGCTGGAAGATGATTAGCTCTTGCTAGTTTTAGCTGCCTCTTAATCTTTTCCTCTTTTTTTTTTTTCCTCTTTTTTTTTTTTCCCCTCACCAGCAGTAACACTTCAGTCCTAGAAGGGTTACACAGTCTTTTCCCAGTATAAATACATAGTATTGATTTATCTGAGAACAGACTGGGTTTGTTATTTTATTATAAAATACATACAGTAGATGTTGGTTCTGGAGGATGTTAGAATTCTCTGATCTACTTAAATAAAAAAAAAAACACCAGATTTTTTAAAAAAAGAAGAACTTGCACTGACTTGGCTCCATAGTTCACTTTGATACTAGAGGAAGCTGCATTTATGTATTAGAGTGTAGACTATGGATCTTAATATATTCCTTCTGAGTTGTTATGCTGTTTCAAGATAACATAGGGGTTTGAAACTATAGCCAGTCATTCAGAAAGTTATGATTCTTTCTCTTATTTTTTTTCTTTTTCCTTTTCTTCATCATTTGAGTACCTTTCACCATTGAGTGAGTAAAGTCATGCTATTGAAATGCTGGGCAAGCCAAGCAGCAGCATAAAGTCCATGGTGCTTTTAGCAGATTTAGTGAATACGTGGGGAAAAAAATCCAAACCCTCTCCCATGTATTATCTAATTGGTTTATTTAGTAGAAGAGAAATGTAGTAATAATTATACTAAGTCCTGATTTTAGTTCTGCTGAAAACCCAGATAGCGACCAAACAAGGAAGCATCAGAATGAATCAGCCACTAAAGGAGCTGTATATGATTAGGAATTAGATGGTGAGTGTGAGCTGAAATAGGTTTTTACAGAGATGAAGTTAAAACAATCTCAAAGCAATGTAAAAATATTTAAAGAATGAATGCCTGATTTCAGTCTGGTGTTTTGGGAATAACACTAAACTGTTCCATCACCTGAAGAAATAATGTCAAGTAACAAGGAAAATCCTCCTTGAAAAGAAGATACTGAAGCGATATTACAACCTGGAATATATTATTTTTTTTCCTTTTTGTGAATGACAAAAATCATGAAGACTACACGTCCTTATATACTTTTTATTTAAAAAGTGGCAATTATAATTGTCTCTGCTTACATGAATAATTGCATTGAGATAGACTGAAGTGAAGATTAAATGCTGGTTTTGTTTATTTTTCATTATGATAAAGTCCTGCAAATTTGCAGCAGAAAATTCTACAGATGCTGTAGACACACCTGCAGCTTTTCAAAGATAGGTCTATGCAGCCTAAAGAGGGGGTATGGTAGGATTTATTTCATCTTTATTTTAGCCATCTGCAGAAATTCGCCTATCTAATTTTACCTACCTACCCCAAGAGAAAAGGGCTTATATCCTTGTGGTGTTTATTCCTCTCCATTGACTGCAAAGTGGAGTGACTTGGACATGTTTGCATTGTGGATATTTATGTCTGATGAGAGGAATTTTATCCTTATGAAGTTCTTTCTCGGGTGTTCATGGTCAGCTTTCATTTTTATAAACCCCAAATAAATCTGGATCATCAGCAACTTGTCATATTACTGCTAGGATAAGATGAATCATGCCCTCGAAGTGTTGTGTGGGTTTTTTGTGTCTTTATTTTAACCCAAGCACATGACTATGCAGATTAAAAATCCTTAGACAAATGCTGTTGTGAACAAATTAGCTGGGATGAATTCAGCCCTGGATATTTTATCTTCTTTAACAGTCAGCCATTATGCTTCTGAGCTGGTAACAACACATCTCAGGATGAAATGAATTGTACAACGCTAGCTGCAGCTACCAATAAGCCATTAGGTGGCAATTTAAATGAAAGGGATTAATGTAACAAATGCTGAAATGGCAAAACTGACCTCTGCACCTTAAGGGGAGATTTCTTTTTTTTCCTCCTTTTTTTGCTTTAAGTCTAAATTTCCTACCATGTAGTAGGAAACAGATATTATTTTTTTTAATTCCATGCTTATTTTTGTACTGGTTATAAAGTAAAATCCTAATGAATTCTGAGTAATGATAATGATATTGGAGTTGAATGGTGAAAAAAATCTTGAGACACTTAGCAAACATCATCAAGTTAATCTTTTCCTAGCTGGCTTTAAAAGAAAATGTTTTTTTGAGAAAACTATTTGGAGACAGGCAAGGCAATTTCTGAAGGAAAATACAAAGGCATAGCTGTAGAAAAAGGCCAAACCAGTTAATTAGATTTAAGGAGGTAGTACCCAGTCAGTTGGATGTAACCCTATGGTAAACTAAACTAATTGAGGATCAGACTTTTACATAGCTGTAGACTGTCTTTGTTAAAAAGACCTGGTTGAAAATATAAAAAGGAGATTGTCAAAAGCACTTTGAAAACAGAATTATTACTTTAATAAGTACAAGCATCTCGAATGGAAAAGAAATAAGAGATTTAGAGCCTACACATACATTTATTTAATCTGTAAGAGTGCAATGAGTACACCAAAAAGGAAAGTAAAATTATCTATATACTTCTCACATTTACCATGGGACACAAAATAATTTAGTTCCACTTAATATGTTAGTCTCTGAGATCACCTGCATACAGAAAATTTGTTCTAGGAGATTTCATTCTACTAGCAATCAATCTGAATTCAGGAGATTAACTCATTATAGTAGTGTTGCAAGTGACTTCCAGTATAACTGAGCATGATCTCTCAAAGAATTAGAAATAAATCAGTGATCTCAGCTGCAGAAACATAAAAACACCTGGTTTAAGCATTTAAATCCAGGGAAGTGACAACAGAGTTGGCTTACAGGGACCCTGTGAGAGCCAAGTGTCAATGTTAGAACATTCTTCTGCCTTCCTTATCTTCTAGTAGCCTGTGTTTGATTCTGAGCTATCTGAAGATGGGAAGACAGACAGAATAATTGAGAAAAGTCTAGACTGTAAAAGGCTGTGGGCTCTTTGAAATATAAGTGCTACAAAATAGTAATTTCTCAACCTACTTTGTTTAGTGAATCCGTATATAACGGATTAATACCCCATAAGGAACGAGTCTCACTATCTTTCTGAGTCTCATTTTTATTTCATATACTTCATGAAATCTTTAAAGCTTTATGCAATCTTTTAGAAATATAGACACTGGCTACACAACTTTGATCCAATATCAATTTCCCAGTTGACGTAGCATCTGCTTTGTTTCTTTTGCTGCTTACTGTCTCCCCTTTAATGCATCCAAAGGTTTCCCTATTCTTCTACTCATCAAGTTTCCCTATCTTGTACATCACTATATTTTCATATATAGCATTCAAGTATACTTGTTTGAATGAATTGCTTCACCATGCTGTCTAGATTATACTCTGTAACTGGCCTTGACTATCAGCATCATTCATTCTTACAAGCTTTTTTTTTTTTGCTTTTTGCCACAACCCTCCCCACCGCCTTTATCTAATTCTAGATTATTTAGATGAATATGGAATGATATTGACATTATTTCTGGTTGACCCAGAATCCCATAAGACACATGCTCATTCAGCAAGGATTTTACTTTCCTCGATATCTCTTGAGATCTGCCAGTCAGTTGCAATCCAAATGACCAGAGAATTGTTGATACTGCATTATGCTGCCTTTTTAGTCAGTATATGATGGGACACTGCACCAAAAATTTCATTAAATTTCAAGGGAAAAAAAGAAAGTGCATTACATGTACATGTTTACATTCTTCTTGTTTACTGACAGAGAACATAATAGCAAGGCAGAACTGGGCATCTGAATTTTATCAGAATATTTGACCGAGTTCCACTTGATGATTGATTAAAAATCTGCATTATGTGAAAATAAGAAAGACTGAAATAGATTTTCCCAAACATAGTTTTTAATGGAAATTCATTAGTTTTTGGGGACATATCTCAAGGGATTAGTATTTTGCCAAATGCTACTCAATAATTTTATTAAGAATGTATACAACAATACAAAATCTTGTCTGAGTTAACAGCTGACACAACCATGAATAGGACAGTAAATAACAGCAGAGGTTACCATTACAGAGTGATCTGAATTGTTCAGTTATAGGGTTATTCTCCAACCAAGCATATTTTCAAACAGCTGAAGATAAGGTAATTCAACTGGGGACACGAAATGGATGTTATAGGTAAAAGATGGGAACGCCACTTTGGAAAACAGACATTCAGAAGGCACACTGGAGTCATAGCACATAATTGTCTTAATATGCTAATCTGCCTTTCAAATGCACAAAAAGGGGACTGTAGAATAAGAATATGCCACTGCAGACACAGTTATTCAGAGTATTGCTACACTACTGTGACCATCCCCGTTGACTGCATTTAAAAAGGATGTTAGAAAAAGCAACATGTGGTAGCTGAAAAACAACCCTTATAAACAGAGCCTTTAGGGACTCAATTTATTCAGCTAATCAAAGTGGAGGTTAAAAGGTGATTTGATTGCTATATAGAGATACTTACTTCCACTTTGAAATGAAATCTGTTCATGGGGAAAAAAGGAAAAATTTTAGTCTTCCAAACAAAAGCGTAACAAGATATGCACATTCAACCTTGAAACAGAGACAGTAAATGTAATTAACAATTTATCAGGAAAGGCAATAGATGCGCTCGGGCTCTGAGTCTGTAAAATGAGATTAGATATCTTTCTGGAAAACATGCTTTGACTCAGCATCTGAGAAAATTATATACATTATAGACCAAGTGATCATAATGGTTTGCACATAACGACTATGAATCTATTTTTCAAATGAGAAGCAGTGGCAAAGAAAAACAAGGGGTAACTTGCCAGAATTTAATCCTGTCACAGGATTTCGAAATGGCAATATTTTGCTCCCTTGTACTGGGTAAGAAAGAGTGTCTGAAATGCTGTGGCAGATCTCCTCCAGCAGGCTGAAGAGCACCTGAGTTCTACATGACAAGGAAAACGACCTGCTTACTTCAGTGGAGAATGGTGAAATGTTACCAGTCCTAAGAGCAACCTAGGATGGATGAGATGTTGAAAGAAAATGGGGTTTGGGTGACTGAAGAGAGTTGGTGAAGAGATGACTTCATAGGTGGATGCTTCTGCCTGAAAATGACCCTAGAATTCCCTGAAGGAGACTCTCATAAATGATGCAATCTGACCTGAGTGGCTCAATGAGCTCTTCCTGGGTGTTATTTGGCTAGCAATGCCATTTCAACATAAATCAGCACAGAGAGTCTTTGAAATAAATCAGTATACATATACTAGCCATACAAGTAGATAAATGCATGGCAAGAGGTTGAAAACTAGGCAATCAAAACCTTTAACAGACCTAAAAGCAATTTTATTCAAAATGGAATGAAACTAGTAAGTAAAATTAAATAAAATACTAAAGTCTATGGTGTGGTACAAGATAAAAGGTTATTATATACACTATTTGAAAAAAGAATTAAGGTAAAAACACACATTAAACCAAATTATAGCAGAGAAGCAGTTACTCTGACCCTGTTGAGGCTTTTTTCCCCCATCACACAGTCATACTAATTAGCATAAAGCTTCTTAAAGAATAAACACAAACATTTACCACAGGTAGCTTGCGAGTGTGGTTAGCAGCTTTTAGTAGCCATTTGATAAAAGCCTGAACAACCCTGTGAGAACTTCAGCAGCAGAACAGCTTGTCAAAATAAAACCTTAAGCAGATGGTTCTAAATCACTGGAACTCTACTGCATATGCTGAATGCTTGAGCAGTTCTATGAATAACAGAAAGCTGTCCACAAACACAGAGGAAAATAGCAGATGTGTGAGGCTGATATTACCTGATCTCCATCACATGGAATCCTGTTGCTGTCAAAAGTGCTGCCTCTTGCCTGTTTGAGAAAGTGACTAAGAAAGTTCTCTGTTGATGAAGTTGTTCATAAGAAACACATCCTTTTTTAAATACTGTACCTCAACTCAACACTATGAAAAAGGGGAACTTACGCTGGCATAGACAGAAGGTGGCAGCTACAACAACAGTTCCAAAGGATGTCTGAAATTCTCTAAGTCTCCAATTTGAGAGATTGGAGATTCTCAAATGAGTCTCCAATTTCAACATGAAATGCATATGTACACTTGGTTATTTTACCAAATGCATTTCACTTCTACCAAACAGAGATACACTATGACTAGAACTATATTCTCAGTATATTCCAAGAGTACAGATAAAATGATATATTCTGTGAAATTTTTATCTTATATAATTTTACTTCTGTTTGAAGTAAAGACTGAGCATATGCAAACTGAGAAGAAATAAAATTATTTTGACTATCCTGACCTGAGAGTTTTACTGCAATATCCTTCCAAGTAATTTTGGTATCTGTCTCTGATCCTAGAAATTGGCAGATTGACTTACACCTTCAGAGAGTCCAAAAGTATCTTTTATTTGGAAGTCCAAGCCAAACATTAAAAAAAAAGTGCATTTTTAGCATACCAGGTGATTTAATACTGACTAGGATATCATCAGAGAGCTGCAAATCTGACCCTTCTGAGAAGTGGTGTTTGGGTTTCAGGTATTTTTTTGTGATTTAATATAATACATTGCAATGCTGAAGCCTTCGTTTGGGTCATCAAGGGCTTTCAAAGGCTTTGGGTCTCCAAGTAAAACATGAAGATCGTATTTTTTCTGTAAGATTGTTTTTTGATGTAGTCTGGCAAAAGTCTACTGAAATTGATGGAGTTCTCCTCTGTACTTCCACTGATAGTAATTGCATTTTCCATTCTTTCTGACTATATCAATAGAAAAACCTATTTTTTTCTTATTTTTTTTTTTTACCCCAAAAGTTAGCTACTTTATTTTCTGGTGCTGGAGAATTTGGATAAATGTTCTAAATATAACCAAAATGTTATTATATTATTTTGATTGCAATAACCTCAGAGCACAAGAACAGACATAGCGTAAGCTTCTATTGGAAGGTAAAAGCTTCAAACAGTATCATTAGCTTTCCAGAAGCTTTAGTCCATGATTTGCATAATGTTATAGTACCAAGAATAAGACATGGGGAAAATTGTCAGTTATTTGGATACCTGTATGCTAGTATGTGCCATTTTTTCCCTCCTCTAGTATTTTGCAGAGGAAAATCCAAAGAAAGGGACAATTACCTTTTCCTCTTGAGATGAAGACAGCTAAATATAGGTGCCTTTGTGCAGTTATCTACAGAAGATGCAGCCAAGCCCCCATTATAATCAATGGAGATTTGATCTTCATTTAATCAACAGCCAACAAGGTTGACCTTGACTAGTACCCTAGGGCATCGAAAGATGTTCATGATGCCCGTGTGTGGGCAGCTTAACTGAGCTACTTGCGACTGTCCATCTGACTCATTCTCCAGATTCTATGGATTTTATTGATCTAAGACCATACCTAGTTTTCCCCTTGTGGCCTGTCTTACTTCCCTCCTTACTGGATTTCTGAGCTTCTCTTCTGTTGGCCTTTCTCACAGTGTACCTATGAAAATTCCTCTGCTTATTTAAATGGCCACAGATCCATAGGCATTGTCCAGGTGCTTTAATGAGAATCTTGGCCATGTTATGTTGTATCTCATTAAGTTCATGAAATGAAATTCCACTCTGATACTTTTAAACCCAACAAGACATGATCTTATACTACACTGTATGCACATATTCTTACACTAAATTCCTCATCAAACTCTCAATGGCTTCCAAGTAAAGTGACTAACATCTCAGTTGTGCCTTATTTCTCATCTTCTGTTCCCTACATAGAGTGTGCAGTTTTTGTTTCAGTGAACATTTGTTCCTATGGGTTTTTTTCTTTGGTTTTTTTTTTTTTTTTTAAATGAAAATGCTGTTAGGATTTTATGTTGAAAATGAATGTCAAAGAACATACCTGGCAGGTGTGATACTATCACTAACCTTTGGAGAAAGTTTATTCCATAGTCCCATGGAAAGCATCTCTCTAGTGGGATGAATAGTAAAGAATTCTTCTCTAATAATAAAGAATTCACTTTGGCAGCAGAATGAATTTGTTGGCTGCTATTTCCAGCCCACAGTTTAATCATTTTTTTGACATATTTTTGGCCCAGAAGAATTATACAATTTTAAGCAGGAATTTGAACTTGACTCATTATTCTAGAAAACAGGAACAGAAGAGAGGAGAGAGTGTGTGGCAGCTGAGAGGTTAAGGGAATTGATCTATGACTCCACGATCATAGATTTTAAGGCTGGATGTGACTGCAGGTATTCTAGTCTAACTTCATTCATAATAGAGGCCGCAGAAAGTTCTTATTGCCCTCTATTGAGTTTGGTAACTGTTGCTTAAGTAAATATATTTTGTAAAACCTTTTGTCAGGAGCCTGAGGCACTATTGTGTTGTTCAGTGAATCAGATTATAATTATTTACTACAGTCCATTTTTGTTCTGTAGGTGTCTCTGCTTTTCCTCTAATAACTATTGAACTTACTGGCTGCTTGAAGCTGAATTTTTCTGGAGGGGGAAACTCTTAAAAGTATCAACAAAAAAAAATGGTCTCTGGGTAGAGGAAGGAGACACTGTTAATGCTTCTAGAGAAGGAAAGGCAGCAACATAAACTAATCTCTTTAGCTGGTAGCGAGGGAGAAGTCACATCCGTCGAACTACAGCGGCCTAGGCCAGAATGTAGTAGAGAATGTAGTCCTCTACAACTAATTTTGTCCACCTCTGCAATTGCCTCAGAACATATGTGTTTAGAATGGATAGGAACCAAATGTAGATGCTTACTGGATCCCTATGGAAACACTTAAATGCATTGGATTGTCCTATGCAAGCCCTGACTGTTAAAGGAAGAGAGAGGCATGAGAGTTAGGTGAAGTATGTGTCCCTCTGAAGGTCTCGGGGAAATTGCTTTTTTCTGTTAACAGCAGAAGGACTGTAGGAGTTTACGCTGGTTGCATTCCCCTCCCTCCCTGCTTCATGATCTAATATTTTCAATGAAGTAAGGTCTAAACTGGGCACATAAATAAGGCACATTAAATTTCACCCTGAGGAATCCATTCAGGAGAGGGATGTTTTGAAAGCTGCAGAACAGACATTTCAATCAAGCCTTAATTTTTTAGATACCGAATGTATCAGCCTTGAGGAAACAGGAAATCTGGTTTCCTTACCAATAACTTCAGTTTAAGTGTTCCTAATTATCTTCTTTTAGATCAGGATAATGACAAAGACTTTTGGGGTGATATTTGAGAAGTCTTATACAAAAGCATTTCTTTTCTAATTCTGTATCTTTCCTGACTTAATTACAATACTAATTCATTAGTCAATATTTGTTCAGTGTTTTGAAAATGTTGCTGTACATACTGTAAAGCAAACAGCAATCATTTCCTCTCATCTGCAATTCTATGTGAATGGTGACTACGCTAATTAAATTTATGGTAAATTTTCCACTTACTGTTCAATTTTGTTATCCAGAATGCTAAGGTTATAAAATACCTTTTACTGGATATCAGGAAGATTGTGCCAGATAGTCAGAAAACACTGAATTGACATATGTTGAGAAGAAATTTCCATTTATTTTTTTGGATATGAATATTCAGATTTGGTTGGAACCAGCTACTTCCATGGCAGCAGAGTTGTGCCTAGGGGTTAAATTCAGTCTTCTCTACATGAGTTTCAGCCAGTACCACCTGGTGAAGTCTGGAAGCTCTAGGGGTAGGTTCTGTCAGTCAGATATATGCTTGATTTGCACGCTAAGGAATAAGAAATAGTTACTATATATAGGTGAGCTTTGCTACAAAAAACTACTTAAATTTGAATCTTTTAAACTGGGTTTTCATCATGTACCAAAATCTTCCCCTTGGGAGCAGAGGGAATTAGTTGTGGTAAATTGATTCCAGCACTGTTTGAAGATTCTGGGGCTGTTTGACTTAAAATGGCTTAGCAGCGTGTTTGGTACACTATGCCAGAACGTGGCAATGGATAAAGATAAGATGCTTGACAATTTATAAAACACTGGAAAACTCCAGGGGGAGTGAAGTCACACTTGAATGGTTTAATTCCTTAGTTTCTGAAAAACTTCACTGAGTTCCTTAGTACTAGCCAATGGGTCTTCTACCAACAAAGTTTTCTTGTATAGACCTCAAGGCACACGTGGCACCAGCAGCAAGTCTCATGAGTGAGAGGCAGCTGGTGGCTTCAGTTTGTCAGTGGCATTCAAATCTATGCCATCACTCATTATCCCCATGAGCAGCTAACTTAGTGCCTAGGAGAAAAAGGGCTATTGGTAACAGCTAACTTTGTCAGGCACTACCTAACAGGTACAAAAGCAGCTCCTGTGTCTTCCAAATTATGCCAAGACCTACCAATGAAGGGTCATGGTTTGCAATTGCCATTACAACCTAAGAGCTAGAGGATCTTTATATGCTCGCAGAGAATTGGTTAAAACTAGCATCCAGCTTCACCCCACTACCTAAAAAATAACCATCAGTATAAGGTAAGGAGCATTAAAAATGGAAAATATATGATGGTATATATCCATGTGTTAATGTTTGCTATAGACGAGTTTGACCATGTATGTGTAACATGAAGATTTATTTTCTTTTATGGAAGGCTAATTCCAGTCCCAGAATAAAATCATGCAATCTCCAGAGGCCATTTTATTCTTTTGGGATGTTAGAGATGATGATTCCACACTAATCTCTAATCAATAGTCTTCATCTCTATGACTGCAACAGTGGAACTAAGCTGAGACAACCAAGCTAAAAGTGTAAAGTCTTCTTTACTTTAAGATGAATGTTTTTGATGAGAAATCATTGGCTTTGTAATCCATATATTTTTGTTTGGTCTGCTGCAATACACATTTGGCAACATTTAGTTTCTTCTTAGCCTTGCCTGGTTTGGGACACTGAGCTGATGGAAGACCATGGTGGAAAGAAACCTGAGAGCTCAGGAAGTAATTTCCTGTGGTAGCAATATAGCCTTAGATTTTTTTCTATGTAAACCAAAATACATACCATATAATAAAGAAATATACATCCATCAATCTATATCTTTCCTAGGAACACAGATGGCAATACATTAGATGGAAAATTGTGCTTCTGCCTATGAATGCATTTTCCAAAAGCCCAGTGAAGTCAAGAGTTTTGATTTGAAATATGTTGCATCTCCAGAAAGGTGATTTCTGAATCCACCAAGTTTAAGAAAGAACATCTGGCATTCAAATAAATCTGAAGTGGGAAATGAGTTCCAGAAAATATATTTAATTTTAATAAGCTGCAGAAAATATATTTAATATTTTTCTGGTAGATATTTCTATCAGTTTTGAAAAGAAATGGGGCTAAGGATGGAAGCCTAGGTAAAAACAATGTATGGAGTAAAGTTCAAGCTCAGGGGAGCAGAGGAACTCCCCCCCTGCCCTCTGCACCATGTCCAGTCCCTTTTAAAAACAGATATGAGGCTCTGTTCAAGGAAGGTCAGTTGAGTGGAAATGTAGATGAAAAACAGACAATAAAATGTACACCTCAGATCACTTCCACACCCACAAAGAAAAAAAGGAGAGTTATAGTTGTGGGTGACTCCTTCATAAGGGGGATGGAAGGCCCAGTGTGCCGTGTGGACCCTCCACAGAGGGAGGTCTGTTGTCTCCCTGGAGCCCGGGTTAAGGACATCACCAGGAAACTTCCTGACTTAATGCATCTTTCAGACTACTATCCACTATTGATTTTTCAGGTAGGTACAGAACAAACTATAAACTGCAACTCAAAGTCAATAAAAAAGGCCTTCAGGGAGTTGGGAAAGGTGGTTAGGGGATCTGGGGCACAGGTTATCTTCTCATCACTCCTTCCTGTAGCAGGTGACAATGCTGCGAGGAACAGAAATATTCAGGCAATTAACACATGGCTCCGTAGCTGGTGCCACCACCATAAGTTTGGGTTCTTTGACAATAGATTTGTCTTTACAACACCACGTCTGCTAACACCTAATGCAAAGTGCCTCTCTCAAAGGAGGAAGAGGGTTCTTGCCAAAGAGATTGCAGGTTTGATTGATTGGGCTTTAAACTAGATGGGAGGGGAGAGGGGGATGATAAGCTTTGGAGTATCACACCAGGGTTGGAGGGACAGGGTCCTAGTAAGGGCCTTCAACCTGGCTCCCTGAGCCAAGCTGATGACCTTTCACTACAGTCAAAGTCTTATTGTGGTGTGCCAGCAGCTCCCGGGGTAGAAGCAGTGCACAGAGAAACACCTGACAGACACTCCAGGGGGTATTCCCCTAAGAAGGCAGCGCATCCAACAGCCCAGTTGAAGTGCCTCTACACCAATGCACGCAGCATGGGCAACAAACAGGAGGAGCTGGAAGCCACTGCTGGAAAGATATGATAAGATATGATATAGTGGCCATCACTGAAACCTGGTGGGATGAATCCCATGACTGGAGTGTGGCTATTGAGGGCTAAGGTTGTTCAGAAGAGACAGGAGAGGAAGGAGGGGTGGAAGTGTTGCCCTTTATGTCAAGGAATAGATAGAGAGTGAGGAGATGTCCCTAAAACCCTCCCCGGTGTCAGATGTTGGTCAGATGTGGGTGAGGATTTAGGGGAGGTCAATATGTGGGACGCTATTGTGGGCGTTTATTACAGACCACCTAATCAGGATAGTGAAGTGGATGAGGCCTTTTACAACCAGCTCCAAGTAGCCTCACAATCGCAGGCTCTGGTTCTTGTGGGGGACTTCAATCACCCAGATATCTACTGGAAAGGCCACACAGTCTGGAATATACAGTTTAAGAGATTCCTCCAAAGTATTGATGATAGCTTCTTAACCCAGCTGGTGGAAAAGCCAACAAGGGAAGAGGCACTACTGAACCTAAAAAGAGGGACTGGTGGAGGACATCAAGGTTGAGGGCAAACTCAGCTCCAGTGACCATGGAAAGATAGAGTTCAGGATAGTAAGTAACATACAAAAAAACCAAGAAGGATTGAAACTTTGAATTTCAAGAGGGCTAACTTTGTCCTTTTCAGGAAACTGCTAGGTGAAATCCCATGGGCAGGGGCCCTGGAAGACGAGGGGGCTCATGAGAGCTGGGCAATATTCAAACATTGCCTTCTTCAAGCTCAGGACCAGTGCATTCCCAAGAGCAAGAAATCAAGCAAGAGAAGCAGGAGACCTGGGTGGTTGAGCAGGGACCATCTGAAAAAACTAAAGTGGAAGAAAGAGGTTTACACTGAGTGGAAGAAGGGACTGACCGCTTGGGAGGTTTCCAGAGATGCTGTTAGACTATGTAGGGAAGAAACAAGGAAATCCAAGGCCTCCTTGGAATGAAAATTGGCTATATTCATTTGTCAGGCATTTGTTTGGGCCCTCTGATAAGCTTAAAACCTTAAGAAGATAGAGGGAAAGTTATCTGTGGAGCTTTTGACAACTCTTCCACATGAGGATCATAGTGCTTGATATGAGAATATTCTAGACTTTCTTAGAGCAGAACTGAAAACATCCAATTAGTATTAATTGAAAATCTGGGGTACTTATGCAACCTAGCTTGTTCCAGGGTAGGGAACAGCTGAGAAAAGATGTGGAAACTGGAAATTAGTCTCCAGAAGTGGGATCTAAGTGACACTTTAGTGAACAGGCAAGACATAAATCTTTTTTTGTGGATCTGGTCTTTCTTGCTAGGAGATTGGACTGATATTACCATACCCTATCCAACTTTAATCATGTGGCAACAGCTTTCAGTTGTTAATGATCTGTGAGGGATGAAAGGCTATTTGATGTTTTCTGTTATTTATTTTCGCCTTTTTCCAAAGAATTGTCCCATGCTTATCAACGTGACACCTGAGCATTAACTTCAAGTGTTTTGAACCATCCATTCCCATTAGATTTTTATGGTTTGAAATTGCTCTGCACATTGATTTGCATGTTGTTCGTGAACAAAGGCATGGCTGTTTGAAACGACAAATGAACACACTGATATCTTATGATTCAAAATGGATTGAAGCTCCCAGCCTTGTAAGGGGTATTTTGCCAGCTAGCACATTGCATGGCACAGTGCTGAAAATGGTTTCTTGACTATGCCAGCTGCAAAAGAAATACTCAAGAGCTGGGCAAATTATTCCTTTGAGCGGTGCCTTTCCTGAAAGAATGAGAGTTCTGAGTAACGGATCTGTGTTTCAGGACCAAGTTCTATCTTTGGAATAAGAATTTGGATAGATTAGGCAAGTATTTGGCCGGATTATTAAGATCCTTATTCCTGCTTCAGATATGGTGTACGGTAGGGCAAAGTTTCACTAAATTTAACACTCAACAAAATGCTGGCTTTGAGTACTGGAACTGCAGACTTCTCAATCTCCCCTCGCCCCAAGGATGACATTGTCTTTGCAGAAAATGGGTGGAAGAGCTGACCTGCACCTTTGTGGGCTTTCGGTTGTCGTTTCCTACAGAGCACAAATGAAGCAATAACAGCAAAAGTGAATCACTACTTGTAAAGAGTTACTCGCTTTTGTGGATTGCTCAGTAAGTGTGGGTGTTTAGATCTTAAACCTCAGATGAAGAAGTCAAGCAAGCAAGAACACAGGAGCCACAGGAACAGCTGGGAGTAAATCTAAACATACATTTTAAAAAGCTGCAGGTGGGCTTCGTGAGCAGGTGTAAAAATTATTACTGTGGGGCCAAAATGTCTGTTCTGAGTAAACAGGGAATGTTTTGATCTTTCTCTATGTGTATGAAGGTGAAATAATGATTCAGAGATAACAGACTATATTTAAGTAGGTGGAAAAATCTATCCCTAAAATTAAAAAAAGGAGAAAGATCCAAATGTACAATACCGATCATAGGTCTGCAACTTAACCAAGGCTTAGGATATTAAGGGAAATATACCCATCAAGTTTCCAAATAATAAACAAGTAGGCTTGTTTTTAATTGTGAATTTCCTTTATATTAGTGTTTTTGCTGTCCTATCCGTCTGACCTACTCTATTTTTAAAGTTACTAGTCATTTGTTTTTGTTTTGTTATTCATCTCTAAAGTAAAAGGTGTAATAATCCTATCAGCTATACGTAAGTAACAGTTGTTGAAATAATTGGAACCTCTGCAGCAAATGTTGTGGGTGATCCCAGGTGTTCTTTTACCCTTTTCTTTTTTGGGAGATGTGATCTGTAATATGTGCACAAATGCTAACTTTCTGGAACTAACAAAGGGAAAAGTACCTCAGGTTAGTAAACTTAATAAAAATATTTCTCCTACTCTTTTCTGCATATGTGATGCACTTTCAGGTAACTTAAATTTCTGTTGTAAACCGAAGTGTCTTGGAATGACTTCTAATAGGGGCTCATTGGCCTGTTAAATGAATTTGGTGGTCGCAGTTACCAGGTGACAGGTCTCTACACCATGCACAAACAGAAAACACTGCACAGCTGTCACAGGTGTCCACCTTTGGCCACAAGCCTAAAGCAGAGGCCAAGCACTGAATCAGATGTGCTTGGGCAATAAACTATCTTGGTAGATTATGCAGTTCGGGTTTCAGGCTTCTTACCAAGAAAACTTTCACTGCCACTATTTGTACTTTTAACCTTTTCTTCAATAGAAAGGCCGCTCCAGAAAAAAAAATAAATATATATTTTTCAAGACCATGCAACATAATCTCCAAGAGGCAGCTTCCTTAGGAATGGGAATCTCTTAAATGGAATTTCAGTAGCTGAATGATTCCTTCAAAAAAAAGGAAATCTGAAGGAAGAACAACATACGAAGAGTGGATATTTTTTCTATACAATGAAGGATTTATATTGGCTTGGGAAGTAAATCCTCTCCTTCCAAAAAAAAAAAAAAAACCCAACTAACCTTGCGATTTAGAAAGATTGTTTTTCTGCACTGAGAGAATACGTATTTCAAGACCCCGAGCTATTTTTTCTCTGTGTGCAAGACAAACAATTTTGAGCCTCACCAACAAATATTAAAACATCAAGCTCTCATACACCTAGAATCTTTTAAATTACTTTTATCATCTCTCCTCTCTTCTGGAATCAATGTACATAAAAAATTTGATGTTATCTTTGGATGTTCAGAAACTTGTTACCTCTTTTCTGCAGTCCTCAGTTCCAGACATACTGACATCTTTATTTTTGTGGCCCACAACATCATAAGTCTTAGTATTAAGGGTGCAAATTTTATCTAACCTCTCTAGGGTATTAAAACTAAAGACATGATTGTAATTGTAATTGCAAACAACAGGCAAGTCATCAGTTGCAGAATTTGTCAGGAGAAGAGCAAACAGGGAAAATCTCAGATTCATCTTTTTTTTTTTTTTAGAATTCCCAAGGATAAGGAATGCAAATACAACCATTTAGAGGAAGAACACCCTAACGTTATCCCAATTTGCAAACAAAATTTATCATTAAAAGGGGAAACTACAGTATAATTACAAGACCCCAGACACTGGTATGTATACACTGCTATGTCTTTTACCAGACATCCCCAATGGATGAGTAAGACAAATTATTCACTGTAACAGCAGACTTTGATGAAAGCATTTTGTGTCTCTCTAATGATTATGCTTGCCTTACCATCTGAAGAACTCTTTTTTCTCAGCCCCACTTCTTCCCCTATTACACATTCTCATAATTCTGATAGCTGTGTAACATGTCCTCTTTTAAAAGAAAAAAACACACACCATAAAAACCACTACAACAACAAAAACATCCAGCAAAAAAAGACATCCAGAAGCTCATGACCAGTGAATTATTCATCTTCATTGTGTAAATTCAAGCTTCAAGTCTCTTTTCTGCCTGTTTGCAAAGATTTGAATCCCATAGGGCAGGAGAATGACTAAGCTATCCATCTATTGTCTATTCAATATAGGATACATGATTAAATATTAATTTGACTATAATATTAGATTTACTCTTCCTTGGTGCATTCTGTGAATCGACATGTTTCTGAGCAAATTTAACTGAAGGGAACTGAATTTTGACACCGTCTACCCAATAATAGTTGTTTTCTAGTCCCAAATGAAATATTGTTAGAAAACCGTGACTGTAATAATACTGTATCTGTTCCTGAAAACTATGTGACTCAACATTGTAGATGTTCTCTCCATGGCTTTTTGTTTTTGCATTGTTTGGCTATTTTTCCAACAGATCTGTGTTTCATGAAACAGAAAGTACTTCCTTATTACAGAAATTAATGAATTGATTTCTATTGTCAGGGTTCGAGACTCAGAGAATGTCTTTATAGTGTCTTTTGCCATTTTCTCACAAATGTGTGAGAAACTCCAACCTTGTAATGATATCTGGATATTTTAAAGAGTGATGGTAAACTTTGTTGCACAGGAACCCATTAAACTCTATAGGGCTCTATAACACTGAGGGTATCAACCCATGCAGAAAAGCCTGGCTAATCCAAACTCTGAGTGTACACTCATTTTCTCAGGTCTCTGTTGCTGTGATACAAGTTACACGTCCAGTCAGTGGTGAAATGCAGGCTGAGACAAGTGAAGACCTTCAAGATTTTTCAAGTCTTATCAATAGATAGAGAGATGGTAAAAGAAAACAAACAAGCAAACAACAACAAAAAAACCAACCCCAAACCCCAGATTATATTAGACAACATATTAGTGTTAAGTAAAGCAGATGCTCCTAATACAACCATGAAAGGCTTGGATCATTC